>CM052193.1:7866746-7935228 GCA_028455805.1 Lasioglossum figueresi
CGTATTTTCATGTGTACGTTGTATATTCATTTTAATCCACATTTTCTACTTTAGACTGTAACATCTTTGATTTTCAATGAATGACACGCAATTCGATGCGTCTGTTCAATTGAATTTCGTATTTTAAAATACAAAACGAAAAGAAAAGGACATTATATAGTATACACATCTTCTAAATAATTATTTACACAATTTTACAAGGTATTCTATTTAAACGAGCCCCCCATCCACAAATCTGTTGACAACATTACAAAGCTTTCCATGAAAAAATGAGGAATAACTTCACGAATTTGAACTGAATTTACCAGGTCATAAAGAATTAAAAACTGTTAATCGTTTGGCCAATAAATATCCTAGAATCCAGGAAACAGTCTAAAAAAAATTAACAAGCCAAGAAGAAACAACCTGATGTAACGAAGTGATCGACGAAGACGCTTTTCAAAGCAGCGAGACTAACCAAAATCTGAAGCAAGCAAAGGCAGCCATAATCAATCAAGCAGGCGGCGCCTTAACGGAACAGATTTGCCGGCGTAATTATTCGCAGATCCATTCGCTGGGAAGAAAACAACGAATCACGAGCAAGGGTGGTTGTTAATGGTATCAGAGCAAATTGACGCGTTTCCATTAGCCTCGAAGATCGTGCATTAGCCGGACGATTCGACACAGCATCTCTGAAAAGGATTTTTTTCCCCGTGGAATCGAGATCCCGTCCGACGAGGAACTTCCGTAATTCGTTTACGCATTCGCAACGTACTTATCCTTGATCTCGCTTCCGCGAACTCTCGCGTGGATTCGAGCCCGTGGACTTGATCTCGAGGAAAGTGCAGAAGGCGAGACGAGAATACAGAGGATGGAAGAAAGTGAAGCATTTAATCGGCTTGTATTCTCTAACCCACTCCCTCGTCTCGCTCGCGTGGGATACGATACGGCTCGTTGTATTCTCGTTTCGCTATTCGTAGTTTCGTTCCGGCAAATACATAGTACTCACTATGATTATTTCAGCTGGGCTTGAAAATGTTTCTCTTACCGGGACGCGCGATTTTCCGCCGACAGAATGAATTCCCTTAGACTCCACCGGTCCTAAGGAATAATATTCGGAATTAAAACGGTGTGCCAGTTCTATAATTTGATTTATCTAAGTGGTCGATTTTCATTCGATCTTTAATATTCTGAATAACATTGTGCGTTCATAAATGTGTTTACAGAGATTTTTATTATTACTAGACTGCGGTGTTTATGCGTTCATGACAAACATAAGTGAATGCAATTCAAACTTGTAAAAATACATTGGAAGAATTTAAGAATACTGTCATATTATTTTGGAGTTATTCAAATGGCCATTTGCAAATGGCCATATGCAAAAATATTTTGCATACAGACACCTTCTGGGAATCTAGTAAAATTTAGATTACATTTTGATCGAACATCAGATAATAATATTGTCAATACACTCATTTTCTCACAAATAAACTAGATTTAAAATTAGAATTACATATGTATGTGACAACTAGACTGCTTTATGCACTTGTGGCTTCAGAAAATGTTCAAAAAAAGAAATTATTTTGTTTCCCCTTTCTTAAAATTTGCTCACAAGAATTAAAAATTCCATAAACATTTCCAGACTAGTAATAACTGAAGAACGGACCTTAAACTACAGTTTTGTACTTTAAAATGATAAATGAATAAATCTTCGGAAGAACAGTATTTCTTGATGGAGAAGCTTCACAACATTTGCATTCTGGAATCCGACATTTCCCGTGCAGCAAGCTAATGTAATCCAATAATTGAATTACAGGATGCTGCAGCGAGCTCTGAAATAAAGGAGAGCGAGCGTGGGCCGCAAAGGGTTAAATAATGTACTGAAACGTAGGAGCATTCGATTTCAGGTTTGTAGAACGACCGCGTAGCCGTACTGGCTTTTCAGACAGTAGTTCTTTGTATCGGCGTGCTGCGAAGTTCACAGGATTTCTTGCGGGCGCAGTGATACGCAATCTTGACCGTATAAATCGTTCGTATCCCTTTAGCTCTGTTTCATACGGCACGGCGTGGCACGGGGTGTGGCTGAAGGGAATCGAGGAAATACGGTCGAACGATGGTACCGCATGGAAACGTTCTTTTTCAAAACGGGCCGGAATCGGAACGAGCTCCCAAGCGCCATCGACAGGATCTGCGATACGTGGCAGACGGGTTGCGCTTCGTTGCGCTTCGTTTCCTACAATTCCTACAAACGATCCGCGGAGAGACGCGTTGTTTCGCGATGAAAATCTCGATGGTATCGTTCGCTCCGATGACTGGGTATCAGAAATAATAAGGCCACGCCGGAGCTTCGGGATTTCCTCCTGGGAATCGGCCTCGTTCTTTCCGCGGCTCGATAACGATCCTCCCGCGTGACCGCAAATACGAACAACACGGGAGTGCTTGGTCGAGTTTTCCGATCGGTCCTGTTAACCTTATCCGGCCTTGTTTTGCCGCTAATATTTCGCCCGAGAGGCCAACAGTCCCATAAGTATTGGCGAACCTACATCTTTAAAAATGAGATAGTCGGGGGAAGATACTACGTGCCTGTTTCAACTTCTTGCGAATCTACTATCTTTTACCACTATTCGAACTACAACGATCTGTTCCGATCGGCCACTATCCGGTTTTCTTTTACCATTATTATTTCTCGTCAAAGAGCACACATTGTCTCTTAAGTAGACTGCGGATTTTATTCATTCGTGACACAAATGAGTAGGTGTAATTCAAAATAGCAAAAGTATTAATAAAATTTAAACATACTATTATAGAAGATAGAGAAGAAAATAAATTTCTATTTCAGTCCAGTCTGTTGCAATGCAGGTAAGACCTCTTTTATCTTGTCACAATCTCTTTACTCGTAAGTATTGGCGAACAACGCTAATTTTTAAAAATGAAATTGGTAAACAAATAATGTATACAAACTTGACTTTTAAGTCTTCTCGATAGTAGTGCCTTCGATCGGGGCAGAATTATAACGATCTGAAGTGGAACTTTCCATTGTTTGCTGATATTGGTCCATATCTTGAGATACTTCTCGCATATTACAGGGTACCCAGTAATTGGAAATACAATTCAACCTTTCTATCGCTTTACTGGACAAAGATTTCTACGAAAACAGGTACACCCGCCAAAACTCGCCCTTTTCCTTTCGCCGACCCTTTGCGGGTCAGTGGTTTCACTGTGGAGCCACCATTTTATTTTATTTTTTCTAGCGGTTTCCTGGGTTTGATGCGGGATTGCTTTTAGCTCTTGCGGAACTCTTTGCTGATGTCTCTAACAGATACTTTAATACAGATTGTCACCAATATTTTTTAATTTAGAGACTAGAGAGTTTCATGATTAGACTGCGGATTTTATGCAATTTATGACAAACATCGGTACGTGCAATATAAAGCAGTGGACACATTCAAAAGATTTATGGACATCAGTGTATTAGTTACAGCTTAGTAAAATAATTAAAACTTTGCACTTCAGCTTAGTGACTCGTATAGTACGCCAATAACTCCAGCATTATATTTATATTACATTTTTAATGATATATATATAATATTTTCTATCTTCTATATAAATAAAAATGTAAATGTTGGTTTGTTCAAAATCTTAAATCTCCGAAAGTTCTTCACCGATTGCTTTGAAATTTTTACACAACGTTGCATTCGAATACGCGCGTGTTTTTATATACCTAATAAATATTGTATACCCACAAGCATTGCGAAATTAAGCATATTAGAAACGTGCGCTTTCTCTTTTCTTTATTTTTCATTTAACCAGACTAAGCCACAGCAACGCGTTGCCGGATGCAGCTAGTTTATAATAAAAAAAATACGGTTGCTGCAATAAAACAAAATATGTATTCCTTAGCTACATTATATAAAACAAGTTCAAGTTTATAAATCTTCAACAAAACGAAAATTTTACGTTTCGTGTTCGTATTTCAAATGTCGCATTATCGGCGACAACGGAGTGCAAAGGGTTAAAAGAAGTAAGAAGTTTCTATTTGTCACCTGTGTCTTGCAATATATGTAAACAATTTTTATTTCGCATAAAGATCCGCAGTCTAGTCATGCCATCCGTATTAGTACAATGCACGGCCATAGTTACTCCGACTGTGTCAATTTTATTTGTCTTACTTCGCGTGTTCCTAAACGTTCATGTTTAACAAAGTCGATTAACTAAAAGGAAAATAATTAACCCTTTGCGCTCGGAGGTATTTTGATTCCAGAATAGTTTCGTTGCGTGCACAGTCAACCATCTGGAACAGTTTCGAATTAGAATTGATGTATTTTTAATTATGCTTCGGATAGGAAAGTCGAGCGCAAAGGGTTAAATATTACAACGTGGGCAGAGATTGTTCAATCGGATTTGCGTCACAATACAGAGATGCGGCGGATTTAGAAGCGGGCAGTCGCAGTAAAAATGAGAATAGTTGCGATTCAGCGGAACGATGATTCGGCTAATTGAATCAAAGCGGAATGCCCGCGGCATTCGCCGAATTCCTCGGGAAGAATAGAAATGGAAACTCGCGGGAATGAGAGCGGCGAGCTCGCGGAATATTATCACGAATTCTTAATTTATTCGGCGTCCCTGTGACGTTCGAGAGCGGATTCGAAGCGGATCCGAAGCGGAGCCGGAGCGGAGCCGGAGCAGAGCGAAGCATTTGTGTCGGCAGGCGCGCCTCAAAGAAAGCAAGACCTGGCTTTTAATCCTTACATTCCGAAGCCGCGGGGCTTATAAGCGTGTAGCTGCGGCTGCGAGCCCGATACAATGCAATGGCGCTTCCGAAGCGTTTTCGACGGACGGAAGGCCAGGCGAAGAAGAGATTTAACACGCAATAAGACGATTAAAGCTTAGCTTAACGCCTTTCACGTTGGAATCTTACGTGGCATCCGCCATTCCTATTTCCCTGCGCTCCCGTTCACTTTAAAATCACATTGCTTCGCCTTGAAGCATTTGCTATTCCACGGAATGTTCCTTCTCCCGTGATTGAATTTTTAGCGCTGGTGTTTTCTTTATGTAGAAGCTGGATTACGAACATTGCCTTCAAGTTTTATGTACTCTATTAGACGAAGAAATGAAACGTTGAAATAAATCTTTCGTTTTCTATCGTAAAGCGTGCGTTTTGTCTAAATATTAATGAAACCTTTATAAAAATCCTTTAACACGCTCCCTACCAACGTCGAACATACGTCACGATTTTGTATTTTATAAAAAGAAATTCATTCTGTACGTGTCGTCACTTAAAATTATGACGCACACCAAGGTACCTTTGTAAATATTTCATGAGAGGCTACGTTACACTTAATAAAATAGTATAACTGTAAGGGTTGTTGGTAAAACAAACTCAGAAATACCGAGGTGTTACTCTCAACTTAAACTACGAGGGAAAGCAATCAATGTCTACGCAGCTCCTCTATTTTACACACAGTCTATTCATGTTGTAACAAAGAAGTACAGTAAAGTCGCGTTATTTCTCAGCGATCGCCTGCCCAGAATTTGTCAAGTGCCTTCCCCCACCACTGAGGGACAACGCCGCAGAGCCCACGAAGGCAGAATCACTACTAATCCAATTACAAAACTTCTTTATTTTTTATTATTTTCTTATGCGACTTTCGCCAACTTATTTGTGCCATTTTTCTGATTAAAATGACACTAAACACGATATAATTTCAACTGCATTTAGTGGTTTAATTGACGGTTAAAGGGCGCAAGGAAGGACAGCGCGTTCCGTGTTTACGTTATCCTTTTCTACGTTCGGCTTCCTTCGTACTTTCAGTAGACTCGGTCATAAAAAATAGTGTCCCTACACGTTATTTCTCGGTGCAGAACACAGTCGTTTGCAAAATAACGCGACTTTACCGTATCTCCATTTACGAGCAGAAGTTTATAGAATCTTTTACGAAAATGATCATTTCATTGCAGATATCGATAAAATCTGGAGTGTACAGAATGTAGAAAAAGTAATGGTCATCCGTTCTAAGTGTGAATCTACACCTCTGGATCTGTGGACATTTGTAGGAGAAACTTGCCGCAAAATGGGCGTAGCAATGTATTTCCCTTGAAATTTTGTTCGTCTCATCGACACGGACGTGTGGACTGTAGTAGTAGGCGTATAGAGTTTCGTCTATACGTATAATTCAACAAAATTAAATTTTGCAAAAACTTTAACAGCTAATATCTCAACTATTTGTTTGTGACATACGGCTCCTTTCAAACTTTTTCCCTTTTCGATGAGTAGAAGAACAAGAAATTGTTTAACAACAATTTTGCGACAAGTTTCTCTTACGAATGTCCACCGATCCAGAGGTGTAGATTCACCCCTGTACCAACATACCTAACAAAAATGTACCATCGTTCGCAGAGATAGATATCGGCGATGCCCCGCGAAATCCCGAAGAATCGTCTGTCGGTTGCCGGAACAAGCAAAGTTGAAATTTGTTGGCGAACGTAACAGCGAGCGGATATTCTGATACTTGCGGAGGATTTTCGAAATTCCGTGAAGTGGTTTGCTGGCGCAGGGGTTTACGTATTCGCGCATAAAAGAACCGAACGTCCGGAACAGACGCGAATGGTCAGCGGGAAGCACCGAGAGCGGCCACTCCACTTAATAATCAGCCGATGTTCTTCGAACGGAGCACGATCGGGTTGTCGTCCGACAGGGTCAGTATTATTCCCCAGGGTGGTATCGGCCGGAAGGAATCAGCACGATCTCGGTGAACGACCTCACGATGTGTACATAGAATAGCCATGGAGGAGAGACCATCTCGGATTACGCTCGAAGATCGCCGATTTCGATCTCCGCGTCCACTCGTGCAGACTCGATCTCCGAGAGTCCCGGTTGTCGCGCCTCGTGCAAATCTTCCCTGCATCCCCCCGTTTTCCTCGAACCGTCGTCGATTGTTTTCGCTATTACCGTTCCGTGTTCACGAAACAAATATTTATCTTGCCAGAAACCAATCCGCCGCGCTCGGGATGAAACGGTTCGTTCGGGAACATCCAGCAGAACCATCGAACAGATTTCCAGAACTGTCTCCGTCGAATCGTTGAATGTATTCACGTGACACGATAAAAACGAAATCAAAAGATACTTCGCGACGAGACAGATGGTAAAACGGTGATTTTCAGTTTACGGGGTCGAGCGGTTGGTTATGCAGCGGGGTTACATTCGGGGGATGATTTTACCCTCTAGACGACTATACTAAAACCGCATTCTCTCGCCTTCGGCGAGAATAGAGCTGGAGTGAGGTATCGCAAGAATGAGCACAAATCTTCTAGCATTTGCATTCCAGGATTGAGGAATGGCGGATAGAGCTTTTCGGGTGTTCTTGGGGAAAGTTTCTGATTAGAGTAGTTTTAATCGGAAGGAATGATTTGCATACGTATTACTCTCGGTGCGGGTGATTATGCAAATATTCGTTTAGAGAAATTCGAGTCATACAGAAATTAATTTTCTCTGTCAAATACTCCATCGAGCAGTTTGCACGAAACAACAACAAAAATTCCAAGATCTACTAATTTTCGAAGATTGTGTTGAAAAATCTGCAATTCGTTAAACTCTTGCTCGCGAAAGACTGTTTTCGTATGTGATTACAGTTTTTGTAAATTCAAGCAACGAGATTTATTTTTCAAAATTATCCGTAATCTAGTTACATCAATGCATTGATTACCTCGTTGCAGATGCAAGTTAAAAGATCTGAAGGGTACATAAACACACGTCTGTCGCACGTTAGGTTTTTCGCGTTCAACAGACATAAAAATTGTCATAATATTAAAGACCCGCAGTAAAAACATGACTCAATGAAAGCAAACAGTTTATAATTTTTACTAAAACGTAGTTCCTCGACGAACCGCGTTTGTTTCGAATGAATTTCACAATTTCACAATTTCACAATTTCACAATTTCTCATTACAGCATCTATGTATGTAATATCAGTAATTGTAAAACAAGCAATTTGAAGAGGGTTAGTTTTACTCTCTGGGAGCTTTAAATTCCAATAAATCCATTTCCTCGGTAAACCTTGATTGCATTCCGAAGAGCTCATTGTATAATTTCAATTAAAATAAAGTGGCCGCGTTTAGTGAAAATTTGATAAATTTCATTAGAGAATAATAATTTTTGCACTGTTGCAATGTCGGCAATAGGTGCGCAACTGGTTGAGAAATTGAATCAACGCGTAATGAGTATAATTGTTTAGCTTTTCGTAGTGCATGGTTTCACGATACAACCAGTGAAAACATAAGATACGTTGCGAACGTCACAGAACCAGACACAGTGCATGCAGGTCCGCGAGGACTATACACAGACGATATTGGTGAGTTATGCCACGGCCAACTTTGGACCTGTGGGAATCAATTTAGACAGTATCAGAGTCACGGGACTCGCGACAGACGATACCGAACTCGTGGGAACTGATACAGATTATATTGAACCCGCGGGGTTTGATACAGTCTACTCTAGATCTGTGGAGCATTGAATGGTTCATTTGGGCCGAAGGGAGCTGATATGGGGCAATTTTGAACGCGTTGGACCCGCTATAGACACCATTGGATCTGATGGACCCAATCCCAGCGATGTAGAGTCACTTCTGTTACATTGACATACACAGTCGGCCCACGAAAAATAGCCTTCGACTCAATGCTCATCTTTAATCATACGGACATGGTATAAATATCGATGTACTACAATTTATTGCATCCTTCGAAATCAATTCCGGTGTCTTTGGTAGCCTAACGTCTTTCAAATTGTTAATAATTAAGAACGCAGTACGTACGAATTTGACTAAAAAGGAATCATATTGAATCATATTTATGATCTGATTCATAAGATATGTAGACAACGTTCTGTAGAATTTGACAGAATAATGTGTTTTTTGACTTCCGCTAGAATCATTTGGCTAGACTTCTTTCTTATATACTCAATTAAAATTTTGGAATTTTTTAATTTATGCTGTCTTTTATAAAACGAATTTGACTAAAAAGGAATCATATTGAAACATATTTATGATCTGATTCATAAGATATGTAGACAACGTTCTGCAGAATTTTACAAAATAATGTGTTTTTTGACTTCCGCTAGAATCATTTGGCTAGACTTCTTTCTTATATACTCAATTAGAATTTTTGAATTTCTTCATTTATACTGTCATTTATAAAACGTTTGGTTCAGTTTCATACATTTTTTCAGAACTATGTCTAAAGTGCTATACAGATTGTACAGTATAAATGACCATTTATCTAACAATTCAACGAACTTTATACAACTACTACTTACGAGCGTTACTACGAGTTTTACAAAGTGAATTCCACGTCCGTACAAATTTACAAAGTGCATATCGTGACAGTGCCGCAGCCGATCAATAATGCAGCTCGAAGATTACATAGGAGCTCTTTTGTAAACGCATAATGAAATCGGTTTATGGATTTTATAAGGCCTCGAAGAGATAAATTTTGCAAATTGCCAACGGCGCAACACCACGTGAGCCTACGTTCTACGTTCTACGTTCTACCGCATTATTATATTACCTCTTCCATCAGTGAGAATGAAACGCAAGACAAACTCGCGTGCATTTGATAGATGATGTTTATAATGGACACGTGGGGTGTGTTGAATTCTCGTTAAATATAATTTTAGCGAATGAAAATCAAAATTTCGCGAGAATAGATTAAAATGGTGGGCTGGAAAATTATTACACTGTCCATTACCTAATTTCTTGTTGCGCGTATTAATATTTTATATAATTGTGACTCATCGAATTGAATGAAGATATACGACAAAAATAAATTTTCTCTTCCTAGTAGGAAACTATTATTAGTAGACTGCGGATTTTGATGTATTTATAAAAAAATTGGCTAGGTGAAATATAAAACAGTGAAAAATTAGAAAAATCTAAAAATAGTGTTATGTTCTTTTCAGATGTAAAAACCTATTAGGGGATGAAATGAATTTGTATTTAACTCCTGCTGCCCGCAATCGCTGTTGAACATTTTTATTTTGCATAAAGATCCGCGGTCCAGCGATTAGAATAACTTTCTTGGATACGAAGGAGACATAACAGAGAACACGATCATAAATGAAATTAGACTCAGAAATGTGACTATAAAGTCACACAGAACTACAGAGAGTTAATTAACGCAAGACGAGTGTCGGAGTCAAACGATCAATAATTTCTTCACCATAAAATTTTCCCGTCTGCAAGTCTCGTTTCTAATTATACGAGCATCCACGGCAAAACGTTTCGCGGTCGATTCAGCCCGGGCGAATTCGATCGATATCCGAAACTCCGGTATTCAATTCTTAATTGACCCTGGCCGAGGACAATCTTCTTGAGTCGCCGTTGAAAAGGCGGCGAGGACAATGAAGAAAATGAACGACAGGGAACTTGACGCGAATACCGACAAGCCTCCGACTGAATTTCCAGTTGAAATTCGTGTCCGGGGCTCCGTGCTTGTTAGTCTAATTACTTGTAAGTGGAGTTGCGGCCGTAACGAACCAACCAGCCGGCTGCTCCAAAACTTCTCGACGAGTAAACACGCTCGCCGCCGCAATATTATTCGGCCGATCCTCTTCATCTCTTCGTGGTTGCTCGCTCTTGCTCGCGAGCACGTTCTTTTTCTTCCATGTTTGCCGTCCCAGCAATCTTCTTTGCGCATCCAGCAATTTTCCTCGACCGGCGCGGCGCTGCTGCTGTGCAAGAGCCGGCGAACGACTTCGTCGAACAACTTTTCATAAGAAGTAATTTCGCGGGTGGGGGCAGGAGGGTTAACTACTCCCGATGCATTATATTTCCTCGTTACAGTACTTTCCATTAGTTTTCGAAATTCTATTTGCCTGGCCGGCAGCAAATAAATCAGTTTAAACCGTCCGCTTCTGTTACCGCGCAAACGCGACCCCGCGAATTTTCTTCTCAACGCCGCGCCGCACACTCAGAGAATCTATAAACCGTGGTCGCAGCGGCGGTTACATTGAAATTACCGACACAGCCCGACTCGGCCGGGTTACATTGAAGTCGCTGAAACAGATTTCACCGACAAGAACTCACCGAAGCCTGGTTTGACCAACGCCAGTATTAGCTGACAACAATATTGATCAACACTGTTGCGGCGAAGCTCGCGAGCTGGATGCTTTGTGGTCGTACCTTGCTCGCGATAGCCGAACGCTCGTTTGTTAAATTAATATCACACACGGGGACAAAGGTGCGATGTTTGCTGATTGATTTTTGACCTTTTTCTACCTGTTCAGACCCGCAGTTTTAAATCGGGAACACCCAACGTCGCGCGAACCAACGCTACGATCATCGATTGGCTACATAGTGTTTTAACAACGTACCGCAAGGCTACGTTCAATTTCGATTTATTATTAAATCATTGAATTTTGTGCTCACATAAAAAATATACATGTAGAAATCCAATAGAATATGAAGTTCAATGAAATGTTTTTTTCATTTTAAATTCAATCGTGTTCCCTCCAAATCAGATTCCGTAATTAACAGTTACTCCACGATTAATGGTTAATTAAAAGCAACGTATCAAGTACAACTGAAGTACACGTGACTATATTGCCTCGTTAATGATAATATTTCATAAAATATTTTTCTCTGTGTTAAAATTGAAGTACATCTCCTGACTGCAATTCCACACGTTGATCAATAAAAGAGATTTTGTCCACGGTCCAGGTCATAAATACAATTTCATTTTTCACGTAAAGAGAAGTTAATATGAATTGGTTTTATTTGAAGCGTAAGGTATCAATGTTTTATTATTCATCGAGTTAACCCGTATTTTACATTAAGCAACCCGCGTATTCGGATATTCACGAGCACCGTTTACCGTGGAGTTACGGTCCAAAAATCGACGCGGTCAAGCAGACGGTATTTTTTTAACGTTTTTCGGTATCCACCGGCCGATGAATTTCCATACGTCGTAATCAGCTTAAGTACGGTCGCAAGGCCGCACATTCGAGCGTGCTTCATAGCATTTGCTCGCGGTAAACTTATACGGAACAGGCTGAACGCATTACTGTCGCAACGAGAAGAGGAAACACGGTCGAGCGCACTGTTCAAGTCGTTCTAAAGAACTATGCGAAAAAAATTTGCTCATTCCGGTGTGCATGGACCGTCGTCTTCTTGTGGCGTTGAATCACGTTGTGCACACTTCACCCACAAATTTCGCGTAAACATAATCACCCTGCAATGATCTCACTCGCGGGAACCCGTGTTCTTTCTTACCCCGGTCACGAGAGATCGTTACTTTTCGTTTGCGGTTCATTGGGCGAAGTTAATGGTGAAGCTAACTTCGTTGCAACTTAGAAGACTTCATTAAATGTTTATTATCTGTGTAGTGGATCAGAAAGATTAACGATAAGTGAGAGACAGAATAATAAAAATATAGGACCGCTTTCAAGCTTCATTTAAAAAATAACAAGTTAATTTAAAAAATAATTTCATTTATAAAAATAACAAGATCGATTTAACCCCTTTGCCGTATTTTAACGAGTCAAACTCGTAACGAAGATTTTAACAAAGTCTAACAAATACGAATGTTATGTGTTATATTTCTTTAAAAATATGAATGTCATGTATTTCTTTTAAAATATGAACGTTATGTATTTCTTTTAAAATATAAATTTTCGGGGAGAAAGAAGTTTTAATCACTGTGACTGTAAAGGAAATGGTAAGGCAACGGGTTAATTTCGACTTTGTGCAGCTGCTATTGTAATACGTGCTCTATTACAGATAATAGTGAAGTTGTTCTTCCAGTTTCAGAGCACACTTATATGTACACAATAATAATTTACGATTAAAATACAGACACTCGTGGAGTGGTATTTTCTCCCACAGTATGAAGAAAGCTTGAGAAAGTTTATGCAAATTTTTTATTAAAAGCTCAATCGAATTAAAAATGTAAGAAGCAATTTAATCGGGTCAGGACTGCTAAAAAGACGATTGAATTTTGTAAATGATAAGAAAAATGAATTTTAGCACATTATTCGAATAAAAATGATTAAGCACGGGTGAACATACAGATTTTTGAAGGCTGGTTCTCTTGAAAAGGGCAAAAACAGCGGAACTTTCGTGGCAGAGTGTGATTTCGGAGACAAAGATGGCGCGACTGCGTGGTTGAAGGCGAAGCTTATCATCACCGTGCAAACTTCAAAGTCGCTTAATGACGAAACTAATTACAGACGGCGTTCCACCGTCGGCCGCGCAGCAGCAGTACGGCTCTCGGATTAGCGTGATATGGTTTTTCGTCCCCCGCCGTGACCAGCACGCAGTCCTCGATGATAACGTGCTCGTTTTCGAGTTCCGAGGCTTGAAAATTGAAAAGCGTGCGGGTCACCGTACCCGGTCTTGTAACGCGGCCTCGTAGTGGTCTCTGAACACGAGTGCTTTCGTGACGCTGGTTCTTTCTTCGGAATTCCCTTCTTTCCACTACGCCGTTTGCCCCGATTCTGTCATCTTTTTGTCACGAGAATTAATTTCGAACAAAATGATTGAAATGCACGGATGTCAACCGGCGATAAAGCATTTCCAAAAAGGGAACGGTAGCCTCTAACAAGCCGACAAACATGAACTCGCAAATGTTGGAAAAGTTTTAATTAAAATCCCTTTGTAACTGGAAAAGCTTTGGTTTACTTCTGATCAATTACCTTTTTCTGTGAAATGTATTTGATCTTCGAATGGTTTCAGAATGTTTTCCGGTCGGGGTATAGCAGAACCTCGATTATCCGAATCTCAGATATCTGACTTTTCATTGTTGTGTATGTTCTACAATTCAGTCAAGAATCATCCATTTACAACACGATTGATCGTACAAATCGGTGAGGATTTAATCTGGTACCGAAACGTTTCTGCGATTAAAGGTTGCGGTGTATTCTACAAGCTTTGCGAGGTTCTTTCGTGTGCATTTAAACATATCAGTTTAATATCCACAGACCTTTTGATGTTTGAAAAGCTGAAATTACTTCTGTACGGCAACGAGAACATTTTATTCCGCTCGGCGCGGACTTAACATTGAAAACGACGGTGCGCAAATAATTCGCGCAGTTACATCGTTAATTGAGAAAAAGGAGAACCGATAGATACTCTCTCAACAAAAATTTCTGCATCACGCACACGAGTCCGCGTAAATCCCGGTCGGATTTTGCACAGACGCGCACACACACATCGGATTAATAGATGCGCGGCCATACATCGCGAGATTTTGTAAAAATTTCTGCGGCGTATTTTCGCATCGCACTGCGTTCGCCGGCCAGCGATATAATTACGCGGTACATTGAAGTGCTCACAGCGAAAATTCCAAGTGGAGTTTGAACGTATATCCCGCTGGCTACGGCGAACAGTTCCCGCGTGTTTCCAATTTCATACTTTTCTACAAACCAGCGTTGAAAAATTAATCTCCGTTTCGCTCGATTCTTTCACGGTCACGTGGCTTCCGTTAAAACGACGCGAGCGTATTCCAGATAAGAAAATTATACCGTCTGACGTAAGCAGCGGAGGTCTCTCTCTCTCTCTCTCTCTCTCTCTCTCTTTGTCCAATCGATTCGTCATCGAAACAATTGTCGGAGACCGGCCGATTTTTTCCCCGCTTGACGAAACTGCTGAAAATTTCGGGCTCAGACCACGCAAGCTTCTAACGGAATTAACCTAATTACTTTCGAACCTGAGGGCCGTTAAACTGCGCTGGCGCGGCGGCTAACGCGTAATCCTAACGTTTCGGTGAACGACGCTGTTAAAATCACTGTTCTGGAATGCGACTGCGTTCTACCTCGCGAAACGTTTACCGTCAGCACGACGATGTACGAGCAACGCCGACGATAAGACGCTAGACGTGCCCTTTACCCCCCCCCCCCCCCCACCTAGCTCGTTGCAATTTATTCCACGCTCGTCCTTTGTAATTAAAAAAGCCCGATTCATTAGGACCGTCGCCTTAGAATTTAATTGCTTCGCCGATGGAATTTCTCCGACGGAATAACAAACCGCCGGCTGAAGGAGAATTTTCGCCGAACTCCATCGTCGGATTTCTGGAATTGCGATTATAACTCACTGCCGAGACATCGGCTCCGATGCCGCCCCGGCCCGGGAACATTAAAGGCGCCGACGGTTTGTTTATGCATAACTCTTTGGCAACGTGTTGGTTCTGGCTTATGCTGCTGACGCAATATTAAATATTCTTGCATTGCAAATCAAAAGATGTATGTTACAGAATATGATAAGTTAACCCTTTGCACTCGAAGCTATTTTATCTTGAAAATGAAAGATTTTTCGGACCTAGAATATTTTCATTCCCTATGATTTTCGAAATTTTATGGATATGAAATTGGTATAATACCTCATACAATACCTGAATGTTTAGCAATTGATTGGATATCGATATATTAAATACTGTAAACCATATTTTTTGAATAATGGCACAGCAATTTTAGTGGCGCCTGAGAGTCGCCATTCGATTGCTTAGGGTTAATCCTTTTTTTTGGAAGCGTGAAAATGTGACTCCAGTTGACACGTGGACTGCAGTGTATTTTATATGTATACTCGTATGGGTGATGGAATTTTTTGGCCACATTGATTCCTTTGCGAACGAGCATTTTGTAAAGTGTTAGAATCATGTTTCTTAAGGAACTGTATTGCGTACCAAAGTTTTCAGTACTGGGTAGAAAGAAAAGTGTGTACCGATCTTATCTTGTATAAATAGTTAAAAATATAAATAATTAAAATTGAACGTAAGAAGTTTAAAGGACTGCTCAGCATCATGCATTAAATATTATCAACTTTGATTTCATTGAATTTTTGCGGTAGCTAGTTTGACAGACGTTACTTATTGCTTATTACATTGTTCCTATTCCGAAATGTTCATTTTTACAGAAAGCTTTTGTACGTCCTTGCGCATAAAAGTATGGTTCGCTTCTTTAAAGAAGAAACCTAAGATACACCAACGGTTACATTAATTATTCATTCTACTCCTGCTACCAACAAGTTGTAAGTCTGAAATGATTATAGTGTGGTGGACACGTATGATTACTTGGCTCTTCTTTCAAAAAGCAAGGTATAGCGATGAAAATCAGAAACTATGTCCATATCACTTATACAGCATAGTTGTGTAATAAAAGTTTCATTCTAGTCTTGGTTCTCTGCCAAGACTCGACTATAGTTATCATTGTCTACTGCAATTGATTCGCGTGTTTGACCACCGCGTGCTATTTCTACTTACATAGAATTCAAACGACGAGTATCTACTCTTTCGTTTGATCTTTTTCCGAGGATCGATGGATACTATGGATCCGTAAAAATTTATATTTCGTACACAATAATATCACATCTTAACAACAATTGAATGATTATACGTTGTATCATACGTTCCTCAGAAGTATATCCTCGGATAATGCTACACCCAATTTTGCTGCACGCTTTACATCATCAGCTTTCATTTCAAATATCGAACGTGAAAGAGATCGGACGCTCGAGAGCATTTAAAAAATGTTTCAATTTTCACCACGAGAAACGCATGACATACTAAACTCAATAACCAGCAATAGAATCTCGTACGATCACCAATACCCGCTTCAACGGTATAACAAAGTTGCGACCTCGTTTTCATTCGACAACATTATTCCATATTCCATTAAACGTCATTCTACAAAATACTCGACATCAATTACATCAACGCGTCTACGCGCGGAACAGTGACGAGTGCTGAACCGCGAAGTAGAACAGCCGGCATAAAGGATTTCTACGGCGGCGTTTGTACTCGTCGAAATTCTACCCTAATCTAGTAAGATTGGGTAAAGAGAGAGAGACGAAGAGGGGGAGGAAGAGAGAGAGAGAGTGAGAGCGAGACTATGACTTGGCAGGCGCGAATCGCTTAATTGGAGAACGCGCCTCACCGCGACGCGGCGTCGCGGAGACACAAGTAAGTTGAATTTCTCGATATGACCCAGTGCGGCTGGCAATCGAGTTAGGTTAGTTACGCTGAATTCAGGCTGTCACAATGGATGAACCGAAAGCTCGCGCACAACCGGAAACGAGTGTGTAGGCGGCGAAACCCATAAGGAGTTCCTTCGGGTTTGCACAACCCGTACAATCCTGCGACCTGACCTGCGGTAATGAGAGACTTTAGGATTCCTCTCTGCCTCTCGCGCCCTTCCGGCCCCTTCGCCCACCGTGTACACACGCGAAGAAATACAATTATTGTCGGCGAAAGTTCCCGGTTTACGCTGACAGTTTGCTCCTTTCCGAAGTTATTGTTGACTACGCTCGGGAACGGCCGGTCGAGCGCGACACTCGCAAGCGGTTCTTCGGAAACTATTATTGAATCATGGGGGACGAACTGCTTTCACGGACACTACTTTTTAATCGATCATTCAACGTTATGTCTTTTACGAGAGTTTGAACGTCCTCCTGGAAGATATCGCTCCAAGAAGAGAACTCGCTCGGCTCCGTCTCTCCGATGAAAACGACAGTTTTACTTTGCGAGAGCATCGGACACGTGCTTCGGCGAGCTAATTGCACCGCTGATCAGTGGATCGAGAATTTTTATGGAACCTTTCGATTTTCTGGGTTGATCTGTGGAGCTCATTCGCGACGAATTTGGAAAGTTATATGGTGGAGAGCGAGTGTTATTTAATTCTATTCCCCGCGTTACGAACGTTGGATTAGCGCTCGTAAATTATTCATGAACAGACTTTATATCAATTTCCACTTTCGTGGATAACTTGATAAGAACTAAAACAACGAATTTTTATTGTTTGAAAATTTGATTTGCCTTGCGTATTACGGTGTTACAAGTGCGTGGAAATCGAATCTTGTTATGATGAAGTTATTATTAGTCCGCGAATTTTTATGCCACACACATAAAAATTGTCTACCACAATCTACAGAGAAAGTAGCTATGTAGAAGTTTCTATCTTTAATAATTTGGATAAGTTGCAAGTTATATATTCTTAGATTCTCTTTACCTCCTCGGGGATAAATTTTTCGAAGTGAAAACAAAATTTTTTAACGTTTCCTTTCATGAAAATGTTCTCAATAGATTCGACGTTTATTTTGTTTTTAACTTCTTCTTACTTAGAGTGATTTGAATGTAAATAAAATATTAAACGGACATACTGCACACGTGTGTGTCAATATCCGTGAAGAGGTTAATAAATAGCATAAAATGCGCAGTCTAGTTATTACGTTAATCTGAGAATAAGTAATGAAGTTTCGAGTTTGTACAGTTCCACTACAGTTCGAGGTAGAAAAACAGAAATGAAAGTATATAGGATGATTTCCTATATTTGCTGGCAGGCGGTGTATTATATAAAGCCACTCCGAGTGTTCCAAATAACAACGGGAACGAGTGGAGAGTCGTGAAAACGCTAAACGGTAATCAAGCATCGGATTAAAGAGCGATATTTTCACGGCGGCCGCAAAAAGAGGACCATAAAGAGACTCTCGTTGAATTCGATCCGGCGCAAATAGACTCTCGCGAATCTTCTCTCTTTCTCTCCGTCTCTCTCTACTTTCCTCTTTTTTTAGTAACAGCCAGTTAATTAATCCGCATCGCGGTACTTTCATTATCGCGACGTCGGGGCACGGTAACATAAATTACGTGTCGTGCCGGTGCGACAATGCTCCAACACCATTTTTCTGTCCGCCAGCAACCTGTCGCAACGTAAATACATATTGCGAGCTATTAACAATTGTCTCTTTGGTTTTATGGAATTTATTGCCGTTGAAGTGGAACGTTGAAGTAACAAAAAATATTCAATATTAAAAGTTTTTGTTATTACAGGATTTCTTTTGATGTGAAAAGTAAGTAGAAAGGACCGCTGTATAGTCGAACAGATTGACCTCTTTATTAACTGGCATTTTAACTAGCATTTTAACTGGCATTTTAACTGGCATTTTAACTTGCATTTTAACTTGCATTTTAACTGGCATTTTAACTGGCATTGGCCGAATGTTTTTATAAATATATCTGTCAAATTTTTTGATGAACAGTAGAAAGGGTCACTCTATGGCCAGACACGTCAAACTCTGAATGAGCATATACGTTAAATATTTTTTAAGACGTATCTATAAGATATTTTGGTAACAAGTAGAATGGTAGGTTTATGGTCGGACATACTTTTAATAAACATGGACCGAATGGTTGCTTTAATATTTCTGTAACATAGTCCGGTAGAAAGTAGAACAGGTCGGTGTGTTGTCAGACACATTCGTCTCTTAATGAAAATAGGTCGAATATTATTTCAATGTAAGCTTTTTAAGTATGTCACATTATTTTTCATCAAGTAATGTTGCAAGTATTGTACTCTTAGTATATTGTGCCTTTCAGTGAAGATTAATTGATCTTATCGAATATTATTCTGCAGGGAATTCAGAACCGTAGGAAGCAACGTCATATTTTATTGTACGTTGAAATATGTCATTTTACGGTTTGACAGACTCGAATAGCTTACTTCTTCTTTCTCGACCATAACATTCCCCGCTCATAGTGATTTTACGAGAAAACTTTTCACTGTTAGATACTTGTAAACTTTATTTCACTTCCTATTCTCATAACTCGGCCCATTATGTCTATTATACATACGTAAATTTCGAGGGATTCCAACAGAAACTTGCTATACTTGTACTAATAGATTTACAAATAAAAATCACGACATCCAAAAGAATCGCATTTACTGTTTGTAGATCTTTCTTGACACATTTTCTTTCGAAACAGCTATGAAAAGAGAAATAAAACTTTTACAGCATCTTATTTTGTCCACTACTGACAGTATATTTTTCTAGCCAAATGGATTTCGAAAATAAAATGATCTTTAAAAAGTGCATTTACTGCATTTTTCATGTTTCACAGTTTTTCAAGGGGATTTAATAAATTCCCAAATAAAAGTAAGTAGCGTTCACATGTAAATATGTATGTTTTCACGAAAGAAGAAACTTGAAAAATTTTGTAGAGTCGTCGCCTCAGAAATACGATTATAAAAATAATAAGAATAATTTTAATATTGAGTGTATTTTTTCCAAAGTAATCTGAAGACAATATTTCATTTCGAAAGTACTGTAGAAAGTATTTGCGACGAATGGAACAGTTTAAAATACGAAAGATCGTTTCGCATCGCAAGTCGATACGCGAAGTGATTAAAGACGCGTTGGCCTTTCGGAGTGCACGCCGAAGTGGGCTGGCCTCGGGGGAAAAAATGACCGTAAAACTCAACTTTGAAACTCAAATAAGGTACTTAACAAGTGTCGGGGTGGTTTCCAGGTTGGAAAGATGGACGAAACAGAGTTTCTTCCCTCGGAACCTTTTGAGCACTCGAACTTTCCCCGAGTCCGCTCAACTTGTATCTCGGTAAAAAATGCCCGCTAATTTTGTCCCCGGTTGTACGCATGCATAAAACACGGCGGAAAGTTTCCGGTCCGGAAATACCGATGCTGCAAAAACTTTATCGACGTTTGAGTGTTCGTAACGCGAAGTTACAGCGCATAACGATATTTATTGCGGAATAAATGGAAACCTCGTGAACTCGTCCCGTGTAAAATCATTAAACAGAATTTTTTATCGACATTCGCCGTTCATGCAGTACACAATAGGCGTGCCGAATACAATTGATTAAACGAAGGTAATACAATTCGTGCAATTGTTAATGAAAAGTTAAAAACGAATTTGAAAGAAGGTCTTTGCTTCCTGGTGAATAGTCACCGGAACTTTGTTAACAATTTATAAAAATTTATGTACATAGATAATTGCATAAATAATTCTGCGATGTTTTATACAAATATCTTGTTCAGATTCCTTAATAATAATTGTTTTAGAATATCCTTGAAATAAATCGAGAAATTAAAATACATTCTTAACTTCTTGCACAGCCTCTTTCAATAAATTCATTTATACAAACCAGAGTTCAAGAAAATAAAATAGAAAGATTATCCAAAATTATCCAATGTGATTAAATTGAATACTAACCACAGAATACTCCGCAGGGAGCATTAACTATAAAGCGACTAACAGACTTGGCGATATCCGAACGTTATTCAAAAACATACTTAGTTTAAAACCAGAGCAAACAGCACAGGTAAAGTACAAATCGGTATTCCTAGGTAAAGTGTCTGTTAAATTATGGCCCTTAAAAGTTTACCTTTACGCCAATTTCGTTTGCAAGCAGTCGTGTGTTTGACTGTGTACTTATAAAGTATGGAGCAGAGTAAAGACGTCATCGATGGCACTCTCAGGACGCTTCTATAATTTCCTTCATTCACAATTTGTTGGCTACCGCGTCTCCATGAATTAGGAATAATTATAGAAAATGAATTAGTGAAATAAGACACTGCGATTACATCAATTTTCTGATATTCTTACATTATTTCTGACCTCTTAAAATTATGAAAAGAAAAAATACATTTACAAATACACTTTAATAATGAGTAAACGATTGCAAACCACAAAATCTTTCCTGAAAATCCGCAAGTTGGGCGCGATAAGCTCTCTCAATTTTCCAAATCAAAGAACCTCATACATTCTTGTATATCAAATTTCCCACTTCGGACGGCGTTTCATTGCACCGTGGATCGATCCCAACAAAGCTCCGCGTATAGCAATCGAAATGCACGCGAGGAAATTCAACCGCAGTGGCGAATTCGAGTTCGAATATCCCTCAAATTCTGTGCTTCCTGTAAACGAACGTTTCGGTACCGAAACAAAGAAAAAATATCGGTTTCAGGCGGGAACGCGTATTTGCACTCGCGACCGACGACACGCGCCGCGCCGCGACGCGACGCTACGGCGGGTGCGACGAGTTTAAAAATATGCGGCCAATTTACCAGCGAAATTGTTCCATGAGAATTTCATAAATCACCGGGGCAAATATCAATTACGGCCGCGATGCGTTGCCGCGGCGAACAAGAGGAGCGTCGAGCCCCGAAAACCGTGGAAACTACGCGACGATTAGCGTAAATGCTTCTCTCTCCGGCTCGTCCGACTGTAACCCGGTTATTTTTCCTCGGTTTTCTGTATGCACACGCCCAACGTGCGCGATCCACGTGTGCATGCACTGCTGTGCACGCGTCGCACCCGTTGCAACGGAGAGACGCGACGCGCACTTGCCAGTCGATACGCGGCGCGGCGGCACGAACGCTCCGAGTTTCAGAACAATGTCTTTCCTGGAAACGGCGGTTTCATTGCGAGAACAACGTCGAGGCAGCTCTTTAATCACGCCGAGAAGCCGAGGCTGGGGAGGGAAACTTTCCAGTTAAACAATACGGGAGATTGAAATCACCCACGCTGTTCGCCCTTTCCCAGCCGTAACTACATTTTAATAAACTTTCGATCTAATGAAATCCTCGGTTTGCGGATTTTTCGGTTTCGAGGGGATCAATAATTGCGCCGAGAGTTTGTGTTGCGACAGTCGGGAAATGGTCAGATTGAGAATTGCAATTTTTGCCCCCCCCCCCCCCCCAAACAAGACTTTTCTGAAAACTCTGGTTCCAATGTCAATAACTTGTTGCATCTTACTTTGATCATTAATGAAGAATTGAGAGTATTTCAACGAATTGTGTTTGCGTTTTCAAACAATGTTTCTATCTTTTAGGCTCTCAGTTTGCATAAAATGAGCGAAATAATGCACCGTATTACAAGAGTTTGCGTTACAACAGTTAACCCTTTGCACTCTAATAATACAATACTAATAATATATTTAATATATTTTTATAAAAAATTGTTTGGTACTTCTAGTGTTAATAATTTTAGTAAGTTCCTTTGACGTTTTAACAGTTTTTGTCAGAAAATTTGTGATAAATAAATAGATAAATTTATAATCAACTTCAAGTACCGACATATTTAAAAATAGTGCTACACGAATTTCAAGTATAATCTGCAGAGATCAATAATAAATATTGCAAACAAATAAATAATTTATGTTGGACAACTACCGGGTTTACAGATGACAATGACTCACTGGAAGGCAGTGTAATTGTGCTGTACTCGACAGTCGTACGAACATGAATGCTGCATTGCTTACAATGTTCATAATACAACAAAGGGAACGATATCAAAGACAACGCGGTATATTGTTGTTTTGCCATTTCACTAAAGCTGCATTTATTAAATTAATATGCAAAAGCTTCATTCTCCCTTCGCCTTGTTCTCATTAAGAAAGTAAAGTTTATTGTTCGTCCGACGAATAAGAAAATATTTCAAAGTTGTAGAATTCAACTGTGTCATTCAATGGAAGGGAACGTTCACTAAGAATTGAAAAAAAGTTTTTCATTTCCTTTCACGGTGAGTTTCATTTTATTCGAGCACAGGTTGTCCCTTGACCATCTTCTTTTAACTTTCACCGCCATTGCTATGCGTTCAATAACCGTCTATCTAATTATTGCCCGGTCGCGAGTCTACCGAGTCTACCCATGTGTTTATGTTTCGGATCTCAGATCCTTCATTTTTTTCGATCATTTTTTTGATCATGGATTTGGATTTTTTCTCATTCATGTTTGAAATGATAAATTCTACACCTGTGTGTATGCTAGGCAGCAGAAACGCTGAACCTAACCGAAACCTAATTCATTGTACCTTACAAATGAAAATAATCGTTGGAAGATATAATCATAAAAATTTCAACGAGTCCACGATTAACCGAGAGTTCGCCGATGACTCTGGTATTACTAGGGTCTCGGAGATCCTTTGAGGACATCAAGAGTCTTTGGTGGCCTTTGTATTGGAAGGATCCCCGTGTTCCTTTTGGTTACCCTAAGTCTTCCCGATGACTGACTTGCCATCTGAAGATACTGAACAGTCCTAGAAGGACCTCAGAAGTCCTTGACAATCCTTCCGCTAAGGAGACCCAATAGTTTCGCTGTTAACGCGATCAACGGCGCAGGATTTCCAATTAATCTCGCGCTAAGTCTCGAATAACATTGTCCTCTCACCCTCCCTCCCTCCTCCCCCGTTGGAAATCTAATCAGCGATAAAAGTGTCCTCTCTTTTTTCCCCGGATTTTTATGAAACGATGAAAAACGGGAATTTTGCGGTGCACTCGTGAAACAGTAATAGAACCGTAAAAGGTAATGTACAAAATAAAGGAAAAAAAAGCAGGCTCTAAAGTTCGCGAGGCTATCGGTTTCCCGATAAAAATTAATAATCGACGATACTCGCGTCCGTAAAGCGGCAGGTACAGGAGGAAGAGACCTCCTTTGAAGCCTCGGGGCTTTAAAGCCCACTAGCTCTGCGGCTGGCGTGCGCGCATCGAGAGATTACTATGTTTTGCCTTTGTGTGTACACGTAGTCTTGCGTCTGGCGGCGCCTTAAAGACGATGGTTTCATACCTCCGCTCCGAGTCGAAACTCCGAACTGACGAACGACGAACTTGCCGGTGGCTCGTCTTTGTAATTTGACAGCCGGAATTCGCGGCACGCGGAACGCCGTGAAAAATGAAGCGGTGACGGCTGGTGATTAACCAGAAATACCGTTCCGCTTCCACTGTGCTGTCCGTACTATTTTCTTCACGTCAACGTTACCAAATGAGTCGAAATAAATCGTTCCTACAGTCTTTTATTGGGTTGGCACCAAAATAATTGCGGTTTTCATCAGTAATTCATCGGTGATTCATCGGTGATTCATCGGTGATTCATCGGTGATTCATCGGTGATTCATCCGTGATTCATCGGTGATTCATCCGTGATTCATCGGTGATTCATCGGTAATTCATCAATAATTCATCAGTAATTCATCAGAGAAATTTTTAGCAAACACAAGATTCTCCTTTATTTAATTTTTATTGTTCTTCAATATTCGATTTCGTTCTGAAGGGAAAATGGATACACTCATTGAAGAGTATGCAAGAAATAATTTCTGAAAATAGAGACCTTGAAGACTCGATACTTCTAGCAAAATTAGAGGAGCCATTAATTGTGGTACTATCATCTTAAGCAGAGTTGTGATAATTCAAATACATTGTAATTGAATTACGCAATTGAATTACATTGTATTTCAATTATACAGTAATTCCACTGCGTCGTTACTGAATTACATAATTCAAACCTTTCAATTAATTCAATTACTAATTATTTCAATCAGATGTGTAATTAAAATACAGCTCTCCAAATGATAGCCCAGAACTTTGAAGAAGTCCGATATATTTTTATGTTTTTCTTTCATATACTTGTTTGCTGTCTATGCGGCGTACTTTCCATTCCTCGTCCTCGTAATTCGTTATTAATGTAATTTAGTTATAAAGTATTTCATAATTGCATAATTACATTGTACTTTAATTGAATGAAGATCTCAATAATAAATTACAATATGACTGAATTACAATGTAATTCAATTACTTTGTAATTATAATTCCTGGAGTAATTCAATTGTAACTCTGCACAACTCTGATCTTAAGACTGCTATTTCATCGGAAATGAGTGTGCACGAGGGAGCGTTTTGTTTGAAAAAATTGTCAATCATTGATTGGACATCGTTTGTGTTACGCGTAATATGTTTTGTTAAATATATGGTTCGTATATAAACATTGATAATTCCACCCACTGTTTGAACATCCCTAACGTTTAAAATTGACACTTGTATCACAATATTAAATGAAATGTAGATTGCAATGAATGCTGGAATCTTTCGACCCTATAGATATTTCGAGGTACACACTCGAAGTATATGTAAACCATTAGTAAAGTCTAAAACGTAGAACTGGAAGACTTAATACCAAGCTGCAACCCCATAAATCGATCACGCGGTGGTCAGGAAATTTGCATCGAAGTCTCACTGCGCTCGCTAAACTATTTAGTACACAAACGTTGTCGGAACGACACGGAATTATTAAATCAGTGCGCAAACACACGACGATGTTTATTTAATCTGCTAACAGAGGATTAGCCGTGCAGGTGGTTTGTACGAAGCATTAAGGCTCATTAACCCTGTCAATTTTCGAATACTTATCGTGGTTCCCAGAACGAATTTCCGTCCAGCTTTCTCCTCGCGATGCTCTCCCCGAGGGTAATACGCGTTTCTCTTCGTCGAGCATTCTGCTTCCACTTTTTAAGTGGCTGAAAGTGGCTAGGGTAGCAGGAAAGGAGAAAGAAAGGTTTTCCGGGAGAAGTTTCTTTCTTTTTTTCTTCTTCTTTTTTTTCGAGGTAGCTTTACCTTTGCGGGCCAACGTGACCCAGCGAGATTGCGATCCGAGGGTATCGATCGGCCAGTTGAGTTCGGAGGTGGTTGCTACACCTGCCAGGACACATTTCCAAGCATTTGCCAGCTTAAAAAGGTACAAAGTCCTGGGTCAATGCGACTCTGTACTACGTCGTCGACCTGCATTCTGCGGGCAGCTAGTGAATAATAAAAATCTACAATCGAAAGAAGTCCTGGTAAGAATGAGCGTCGATCGATTACGCTAACATTGTTCGTCGGGCGATTGGACGTTCGTGACAACTGTTGCAATTGTCAGCCGTAAAGCAGAGGGCAAACTACAAGGAAAATTATGCTGTACACCTCTGACAAAAATTATTCGAACAACTTAACATGTTGGTTACCAAGATTGGTTTCACCGTCTTCACAGTTAAAATAATCGGTGCAACTGTTTTATGAAATATTAAAACAATTTAACAGAAGAGAGTTACGGAGGCTTTGAATATTATGTTATTCGCTACGATTTTAAATAGCAACGTGTATATATTTGCCTACGTGTGACACCGAACGTGTTAAACGGTTATACTGGATTGTGGATTTATCGGATTGGCAAGAAAGTAATTTCGGTATTTTAAGGTGAAATAGAGCCCAATTTTTTATTCAATCAATGAACTTTAATGAATAATATTAAATTTCCTTTAAAATTAATTTTTTATAATAATTTATATTTTCCCTTTTGTTCGATGATCTTTTGCAAGAAAGAATAAATATGAAAATATTTTATTGATTAAAGTTCATCGTTTAAGTTAAGAAATTCGGTTTTGTTTCACCTTGATATACCGAAATTACTTTCTTGCCAACCCAATATACAGGGTGTGGCCAGACGGGTGGTACAATCGAGCAGAGGGTGATACTACATGTAAAAGTAAGTCGAGAAAAATGAAATTTTTTTCGTTTCACGCCTCGTTATCGAGAAAATCGAGTTTAAAAATCCGTCGGGTTCGCGTGCTTTAGAATACGCAGGAAGTAGAATTGGTTAGCCATGGTCAGACGAGTCTGATGGTTCCTATTTAATAGCACGCGCATTCGTTGCATTTCCAAACTCGATTTTCTTGAAAACGGTGCGCAAAACGGAAAAATGTTACTCCTTTTTTCGAATTATTTTTACATGTAGTATCACCCCTTGCTCGGTTGTACCACACTTCCAGCCACACCCTGCATATACTAGACTGTGGATTTTATGCACTTACGACAAAATTAAATTCGTTCATTAACCTCTTAACTGCGGAATTTAGTTTCAAAAATCCCCGACCGAGTGCGGAATTAAAATCAAGCAATGACAAGTATACACGTCGAACGCAGAGCAAATGTTCCTATCATAAATTTTACGAAAAACGAGAAAGAATTACATTTTTATTTGATAAAAAATTAACAATTCATTCTTAAAAAGGTTATTGTTATTGCACCGCAATAGAGTTCTGGATTGACGCGTGTACACGTCGAACGCAGTTAACTGGTGAATGAAGGAATAAACATTCTACTTGGATCTTATTTCTCGAAATGATACAGCAAATTTTTATTTTGCATAAACATTGCAATTATTTATACACTTGCTGACAGGAATTATATAATTGATCGAATGTAATTCAACACTCTACGAATACACGAAGACCGAACATAATCGAACGTATTTGAAAATAATTTTGTGAAGCACCTACACCAAGGGAATAAAAAGATCAGATACCGAATGCATACACAGGTGAAACTTATCGTCGAAAATACCGAAAATATACGTTTCTACGGGCCAATAACCGCGGCCAGAATTGAAATGGAAACCGTTATTTGAGTTTCGCTTTTGCGGCCATTATTTTTGTCTCGGTGGTGTTCGCGTGCGCGTACAAAACCGTCGCGTCGGTCTAATTATTACCGTGCAACCGTGCGGTACCGGTCCGCGGGGAATCCAAAATATTCGGTTAGCATCGCTCACCCGCGACAAATCCGAAAACACACGGATCCGCTAATTACAACGGACCGGAATAATTTCGGCCACCGAACACACAAAAGATATTCCATTCACTGAACCGACAAAACTCCGTCGCGTTTCCCTAGGACACGACCAGGGGACAAAGGGGGGTTTGTTGGTTGCCAGTTAGGGGTATGAGAGTTGTGTGCGGGGGTGGTTCGCCGGTACAAAGTGTACAGGGTGTAAGAAAAGTAATGGTCATCCTAGGGGCGAATCTCTTGTGTGTGGACATTCGTTAAAAATGGTTTCTTACATTAACAATTGCTACGCACAGAGAAGAAACAAAATTTAACAGTCACCATTTTTTCAAAATTTGACTGTGTTAAGTTATACGTACAGACAAAAGCCTACTACTACAATACGTCTAACTATCGATTAGGGTTTAAATTATTAAGATGTGTACAACATTTCAATAAATTTTACACCTCGAATAGTTAAAAATGCGATAACAATACGTTACGCAATGGAGACCTATTCGCTCGTTCATCGTTCCAGCAATTAAGAAAACGATTAAGTACAGCAGCAGGTGATGCAGATCGAGTGTAAGGGGGAGGGCGAGAATCTACATGTAAATATGAATCGAAGAAGAAGGAATAACATCTTTCATTTGGCGCCTCGTTTTCGAGAAAATCTAATTTAAAGATCCGCCAGGATCGCGTGCTTCAATATATGCAGAAAGTAGAATTGGTTGGCCGTGGTCAGACACGTCATTTTCGAACTCAATTTTCTCGAAAATGAAGCTTCGGAAGAAAATATTTCATTCTACGCTTTCTTCGTATTTTCTCATAAGGAATCAGCTGGTTCCCGCCTGTAAATGTTATTCGACCCTGTACTTTCTTAAAGTAACTGTTTAGAATCAGACATTTCACGTGCAACGATCCAATACAATACAAAATCGGATTCGACTTGTACGAACAATTTAGCAGCAAGTTTCTTTGGCAAATGGCTACCTTTTCAGCGATGACCATTAGTTTTCTTTCACCCTGTACAGCCGACGGTGGTGTCTCGAGCTAACGTGTGCTCGCGTGGTTGGAGGAGAGTGTGCGAACGCGTCGAACCACGCCGACGAACTGTGAAGAATTCGATTCTCGGGGGCGATAATCGATTATAACTAGTTAGCCCGTCACGCCGCGCCGCGCCGGCTAACTGATTCGCGCGATAAACACATCACCTAATTAGTTGCGGTGGATCGGTCCGCGTTCCCCGGGCACGCAAACGCTCTGCAAGACGCACCGCGTAAATGTACACGCGCCGGTGCGCGCTGCCATAAGCGGAGGGTCGCGCAGCGCACAAAGCACACGTCCGGAGTACACGCGCGCAAACTCGCGTTTGCCACACCTGTGCAAGCTACCGCGACGCAACGCTTATCGCGACCTGCTCGATAGACCGTGCTTTCACATTATTGGCTCCTTCTGCGATACCGCTCTGCACGAAATTTCTATAAGAACGTTATCATATGCGGAGGGGTAGAAACTGCTCCGGGCTTTTAAAGGTGAACAAAAAAGGTACGGTGAATGGAATTCACAGTTTTATGACGTAATCTACAAGTACACTGTGTGCAAATTGTTTTCACGTACGAGGTGTGATCAAAAAGTAAGGTGACTTTTTGAAACTTTTTGAATTTCGCGGGATACCTACAGTCGATTTTCGTTTTCTTTTTTTTCTTATGCTGGTACACTCGTCCCGAACATATGTTCACAGTTTCAGCTATATAGCATTTTTTGTTTGTTTGCGAGAAGCATGAAGGTTAGAAGTGTTTTGCGTGTTCGGCGATTTTCTACTGTCGAAAAAAAAATGGATCAAAGAATTTGCATCAAATTTTGTGTAAAAAATGGAATTAAGTGCTCCAAAACACTTGAAATGTTGACAGTGGCATACGGTGAGTGTACTCTGAGTAAAAATATGTTTATAAGTGGTACAAGCTCTTCCAAGAAAGCCGAGAAGATGTTAATGACGAAGCTCGCCCTGAACGCCCCAGCACGTCAACAACTGATGAAAACGTTGAAGAAGCGAAGAAAATAGCGTTGGGGATCGTCGAATTACCATTAGAGAAGTTGCTGATGATATCGGCATCTCGTTTGGTTCGTGCCAAGCAATTTTAATGGAATTTTGGAAACAATTCATGAATTTTGCGTCACGATAATGCACCTGCTCACGCATCGTTGCTTGTGAGTAATTTTTTGGCCAGAAACACCACAATCATGCCTCAGCCACCATATTCACCAGATTTGGCCCCCTGCGACTTTTTTCTGTTCCCAAAACTGAAAAGACCCATGAAAGGACGGAGATTTGTAACGATCGAGGAGATAAAGACTGCATCGCTGGAAGAGCTCAGAGCTATACCAAAAAGTGCTTATCAGAAGTGCTTCGAGGATTGGAAAAAGCGCTGGCACTAGTGTATTATATCTGAGGGGGATTACTTTGAAGGGGACAACATAAATATTGATGAATAAATAAATATTTTTGGATAAAAATAGAAAGTCACCTTACTTTCTGATCACACCTCGTACTTTCTATAGATATATGTACAGAAATGAATACGGTTCCAGGGACCAGTGTATATGTATAATGTTTCAGATCCCATATCTACGGGTCCGTTACATTGTAACTCGCGGTGTCTTTAGATATCGAATCAAAGACAGAGCCGCGTTTCTTTTAGTCCGCCGACGTGATCCCTTTCGGATGTTTTTCTGTAAACGTATCAACGAGCTGCCTAATTCAGTCACAGCCTAGTCTTAGTAGGGAGAACATCAAAATAAATCAAGTTCAAATTTCAATACCTTTTTTTTAAATTAAAATACATACCTTGCTTCTCAAAAACCAATACTTTCCGTTCCCAATTGGGAACTTAAATTTCAAATGTTCCATAGTAAGTAGACAATACTGAAGACTCTGAACATGTTGGTTCCAAGTGGAAACATTGCTCTTATGAATAAAACCGCATATGTATAAAGTTCCTCCATACAGGAACAGTCATAAAATGCAATAAGTAACATTTTCTAATAAAATTTTATTATTTATTTCATGACCACACTCATTTTTAAGCAGACTAACAGCCTTATATATTTTTTTCAACTCGTCATAAAAATTCATGCAATAGAGAATTAATAATTTTTCATAAATCATAGTGTCCTTATAGAGGCTTCACCGTAAAACGCAACGCCACACCTCTTCACCCACGCGAAAATCAAATTTTCCTCCACAGGAAGAGAAACGACGGACCCTCACTCGCAAAAAACCACTCCAATGGTCCGCCGACTTTTTCCCCTTTGCGCGAGTCGCACACCGCGGTTTTTACTTCGTTTACCTGCTCATGCTCGTCCCTATACTCCCACGCGATGGTCAAGATAACTCGCGAGTGGCTGAAAATTTGCTGAAGTTTTGCGAGCAGTTTTGAAAATACAACGGATGGAAAAAATTCCGGAAAATGTCGTTGCGTTCCAGGAGGTCGTAGGATTGTTGCTGATTCACTACGTTGTCAAAAAGTTCTTTTCGTGACGTGTGATGTTATTAAGTTACACGGGTAAATACAAACAGCATGCTCGCCGTTTTGTTAATTTCTGTTTATGTCCTAAGCTTGAATTTGTTTAACTACACCATTTGCTAATTTAATATACTATTGGGTTGGCCAGAAAGTAATTTCGGTATTGCAAGCTGAAATAGAGCCCAATTTTTTTTATTCTACCAATGAATTTCAATGAATAAGATATTTTCTCTTCTGTTCGATGATCTTTTGCCAAAAAGAATAAATAAGAAAATATTTTATTGATTAAAGTTCATCGCTTGAATAAAAAATTCGGTTTCGTTTCATCTTAAAATACCGAAATTACTTTCTTGGCTATCCAATATTTTGCATTGTTTGCACTGCTAGAAAAATGTTTATCTTGGTAGGTGAGATTCCCACTTCTCTATCAGAATTAATTAAAGTACTAGGTTACACTGGGAAAATTATTTATAAATTTAATCAAACCTGTAATTTTTTTTAACTGCTAAATAAGATTTTTTTTAACTTGAACTCTTTTGATGAAACACATAACGACTACCAAAATCGTTCGTACCCAAGATTGAAGTGAATTTTTGATCAATCCTTAAATAGCAAAATCTCATAAAATAATTATCTCTGGTTCAAGTGAACATTCTGTGTTTTTTGTTTAAAAACTTCAGTTCAAAACTCTAGCTTCACTATGTATTTTAATGAAATTAAACATATTTGTATGAATGAGAAATGTAAAAGCCACGGTATGATAACTCGCACGTATCACTAATTTTGCGTAGAACTAAAATTGAAATTCAAATTGTCTACATTGAATGACACTGCTGGTGTTCAGCGGTAGCTATTAGATTTTCCGAGTGCAACCAGTGTTACCCACCGCTCCGGCGTACGATGATATACGTCTCAGTTTAATTAACTTTAACCTAGTCACCGAAGAATTAATGCGACCTACCTGGAATGCCTTCAAAATGTAGTCATCAGAATGAAACTTAATATGAGATCCTCTGCTTCAAAGAATCCTCTTATCCTCGTTTTATTACGTTCATTCAAATTCAAAAGAACCATCGGTATTTTCAACTCGATAACTTATTACCGCGCTGCGAGTCTTCATGCAAATTCCTCATTTGCCGGGGATTGCGGGCTAAAAGGCAGATCGCGAGAAAAATTTCTTTCTACAAATAAAATTCTTTATAAAAATTAAGTAGAAATTTTTATTAATGTACACGTTGCTATATATTTTATAATGCACGGATAAAGTAAGAGACGCGAGAGATACAAGAAGAAGAAGAAGAAGAAGAAGAAATGAAAGAGAAACACCGACAGCAGACCGCGAGTCCTCGCCGTTATAATACAACTGCAGATGTGTCTATGCAAATTCCCACTTTCGCAGATAAATTTCAAGAAAGTGGAATTAAGGGAAAATTTTATTTCCTGCTGTAATAGCGTTCGTAACTGAAAAATAAACTGGAACAGCTTTGAATTTGATTAAACTTTGTATTCCATTACCTTTTCAAAACTTCGCGAACGTTTAATGTTTGCGAGCCCGCAAACTAACAATAATCATGAATAATTATTTTCAAAAATTTTTTCACATTCTCTCTAAACTTCCCTACAATTTATTCAGATAGACGTTGTATTTGTCGACCTTTGTAATAATAGTTTAACAACAATCCCCAAATAAACGAGCTTTCAAGCTGCTGAAGACTTTGCGTGCCAGCTCAGCAGCTTAAACAGTTCCACGGAATAGAAATAATTTACTTAACGAAATAAAAGCAAAAAGATCTCGCCGTTTCGCGTGCTGAAAATCCTAACTAAATAACGACAAAATTCAATTACAAATCTCGGCGACGAGGCGCTCGGAGTATTCAACAGTTCTTCCGAAAAAATGTGTAAAAATCGATGAAAAAATGGCACTCGAAGGCAGAATAGCCTGTTAACTCGTCCATGGTTAAAATTACTTTCATCCGGGATTAGATTAACGCGCGAGGAGACGGGGAGAGTTCGAGCGGATTCCACCGCTGCGGTAACGCGGAATATTTCATTTCCACGGTCTGTTTCGATGATGAAACAACCGGATTAAGTAATCTCATTTCAAGCGGATTCTACAGGGAGGCTGGGAGGAGGTGGCGAGAAATCTGTGGTGGTTCCCCGTCGATGCCAGACTGTCAGGAGCTTAGGCATGCCAGTCGGAAGAAAACGGCGCGGCTTTTGTGCGGCCAGGATTCCACGAGTCGCGGATAGAACTTTTCAACGTTGTGGAAAGAGAGAGCATCTGGACGAAACGTCCGACGTCCTAGAGTTGCGAACAAATCATTTCGGGATTAACCGGAAGGACTGTTGTCGGTTTCCGTTTCCCGACGTTGTCTTGGCCCAGCGAATCTTCCGTCGTTGCGATTACTCACCGGGACATAATGAGATCCCGATTTCCGAACGAGTTGATTCCGCGCTTCGTAATTCAGTCGAGTCCCCAGGGGCAGAAACTCTTGTAACGCGGTGGGAAAATTAAAGTCTCCTTGCACGATGGTTCGTGGATAATATTAGGTTAGATTGTATTTTCTGCACCGGATGCTTGTAAAAGTTCGTGCCCGATTCTCGCAGACCTCGAGACTTTCTTTGAAGAAAAACCGCGCAGATAAATTGTGACTTCATTTTAAATTCAAATCTTTGACCTGTAATATTCGAGATTCATTAATAGACTGCAGGTCGTTACACGGAATAAAAATTGTCTGCATTGATTGTAAGAAATTTCGTTCTATTCTTAAAAATTTTAATAAATTGAGATTAATACGTCGATATTCTAAACTTGTTTTAAATTGTACTTTCTGATTTTCGTCGTAAATGCACAAAATCCGCAGTCTAATTGTTATTGTTCAATTAATACTGTGAATATGTTACTTTCCTTTGCGTTTCCTCTATGGCAGACCTTTTAATAAACGTTTTAAAATAACTCGTCTTCGTGGAACTTTTATTAGAAAGCATTTGAAATATTTATTTCAGAATAAATACTGTATTATTTTACATTAGAAAAAGCTAAGTGAATACAATGCAAGTGCAAATGTATATATGCAAATTGTTTGTAAATCTTCCACCCTTATTTGTGATGTGTATGGAGATTATTCTCAGCTGTATGCTCGTTTGCGTTTCCCTCGTGAAAGATCTTTTAATGGACGTTCCAGAATAACTCTTGTTTGGAGAACTTTTATTATCGAAACATTAAAACATCTATTTCGTTTCGAAAACTTTGTTAATATGTTTTTAATATCAGCAATTTCCGGGTTATCTGAAGCAGTCACGTTAGAAGAATCATCACGCATACGTTTCTGAAAACAGCTTTTCAGATATAGATTTAACGAGACGATCGATAGCAAGCCTTGAAAGTTGCCTTTTCAGATGAATGTCGTTCAAAAGACGGAGTGGTTTTTGCGCAAAAAATGTCTGCTAAAATTAGCCCGGTTAAAGCCGCCGCAACAGCACGAACATTAATTTTTTCTGTCGACAATCATTATGTCTATACGCTACGAAATTGCTCCCTTCTCGCTGGGAAATGGGGAAATCGTATCGCCCGCAATATAGTTGCAAACCGACTCGCACGCGGTTGGATGTTTTTTAACTGTTGTTGACGGCTTGTTGATTTTCCACGGTGAAATTTTGACTAGAATACCGTGTCGCCGGCAGAATTCGACGAGGACTAAAAGTCTATTATTATTCGAGGCGAAATTGATTTTCCGTTGTGCATTAGTTCATAGTTACTTAAAGAGGATTTCATGAATTTATGTAGAGCTGCGGGCACACACGGCTCCCAGTAAAACGAAAGTATTATATCGAAACGCTTTATCGTAGCTTCAATTTGAAATTATGAAACGTTTCACCAGGGATATATGAGTTTATGTTTATTTTTACTTTAGAAATTTAAATTACCGGTATATTAATTCGCGTGCGGATATCTGCCGTAAGTTTTGAAAATATTTTCCGAAAGATTTTCGTTTCCATACACGTTGTCCAACTTTTAATCAAATGGAGAATATCGTACAGTTTTACTACCAAGCCGTTTAATCCTTAAAAATGTTTGCTGGTAGTCAGTGATCCAGTTCTTTTTATTGTAACCCGCAGATACAGAGCGTGCTTAAAATAGATTTTTGCTGTAATAAAAACACCACAGAAGAATTCATGTGTACGCGAAGTATATGACAGGGAGCAGTGAGCTTATACGTACACGCAGAGCATACGTGGAACGCGTGGATAAAGTAAAATTAAATTTTTTATATCAGTTGAAACTAAACAACGTGTCTTTTAGTGCCTTGAAAAAATTTATGGTTCATTTCAGTCTGTATGCGGTAGTATAAAATTCTGTCTACTTATGTATCACGTATATCAGGTGCAATCACTTTGCAGCTGTTTCGACGTTATTACAATTTCGCGAACAAACCGGCCGTTAATCTACGTTTATTACCACCGACTTTACGCCCTCCCCGTTTTTCGAGATCGTGATTGCGTGCCGTGCCCCGGAGGATAGTCGTTTCCCTCGACCTAGTCGCAGAAGTCGCCGACTAAGTGGTCGCTTTCTACTACAATCAAGAATACGCTTCCCTTCGAGGCGCATCACGTTCCGCAGCTATGCCACTCAAGGACACCATTGTCCAATGACCAGCATCGACTCTCACCGGTATGTTTTTTCCGCTCGAATTATGTGAGCACGGTCCGCACTCAATTTCCTTCGTGGACGTTATACGCTTACATGTTAACGCGTTCTACCCCTGCCTTCGAAATCCGCGACTAATATTCAGACGATCTCAAAAGAAAAACATTTTTAACCCTCGCAAGGTAAGGTCTAATAACATATAAAAAGTAAGGTGGAGTCTCTTAGACCCCGACAAATGAATTTCATAAATAGCCTCGTTTTTAATCAATTTGGGATAAAGAATAACACAGGGTGAAAGTGAACGAACAGATTTAATTTTATTCATAGAAAAATTCTTTTGCTGGGATCTCCGAGACCCCACATTACCTTGCGAACCATACGATTTTAACTTTTTTGAGAAGTTAGAGCAATTAGTTTATCGCATAACATGAAAAGAAATTTTTTTAAAAATTGCAAATGGTCGCAATTGTAGAGAAAATATTAAAAGTTTCATTTTACAACGTTTTTTCTGTGGGTCTATATCGAAGAATTAAAAAATACGTTTTGTAGATCTGTGTCAATTACATGCATCATGAAAGTATCATCGAAATCGGTCCGTACAGACGTTGCATGCACTGCATTTTGCTGTCTACCAATAGCGACACTTTGGAATAAAAGGAGCACGAAAGCACATAGAAAAAGCAATACAATCCTACAGAACAATACTCACTCGAATCATAAGGTTTAATCGATCAACTGTCAAACAATAAATCCGAACTAATAGAAAATAGAAAATAAATCATTCTAGTTGAATGTAAAGTCAAAATTAATTTGAACTAAAATTAAATAAACTTGATTTCTATTGCACGATGAAACACAAATAAGAAATTCGTATAAATTTAATCGATCAATCATTAAACAATAAATCCGAGCTGATTGAAAATAGAAAATAAATCGTTCTAGTTGAATTAATTTTAAGTAGAATTAAATAAATTTGATTTCAAATATATAACAAACTCGCTTAAAATCAATCGATCGTCGTGACACAAGAGGGAATTATCGCGAATAAATTAAATCGGTGAAAAAAACATACATAATTCACTTAAACGCAGAATTAATTGTAAAAATAATGCAAATCTAAATAAATAATCTTGATACATATCGAGAAGATGAAGCAAGAAAACGTTACTCACCAGGAGACGGTCACTGTGTTGCGTCGCACACTGGTACACTTTCCGCGTCTCGATAATAAATTACACGATTGACACGGTTACAGGTTCACACTCGGAGATAACGAAAGTCACGTGTGTGTTCACTTTCACTGATATCGTATTAACGACACCAAGGCCAAAACCTTGGGTCCGCGAGGGTTGCACATACGGCGCTGCGTTGGGGTGACTACCCTCGCGCAATTTTCATTGTTGGAGAGGGGCAAGAGACCCGAATAGAGTCCCCGAAGATCGGCGATTGCTCCCGAATTGTGGCCGGAGCGGAGGGGAGGCTCAGCGATTGGTCCATTGCTCCGTCGATTAAATATGGTCGAATGGCTACTCTCGCGAAATGTTCATTGGTGGAGAGGGCCAAGAGACCCGAATAGAGTCCCCGAAGATCGGCGATTGCTTCCGAATTGTGGCCAGAGCGGAGGGGAGGCTCAGCGATTGGTCCACTTCCCCGTCGATTAAATATGGCGGGGCCTTGCGAACGATCGACAACGCGAGTTCAAACTGCGTTGTGCACAAAAAATTCCCTTCGAGACAATTGACGTCACGATCCGTATTGTAAATATTCGAGACAATTTTACGAGTCTTTATATAAGTACGATTGAAAAAGACTGTCGCGTGTACTAAACAAATCGTGATCCGGTCGTTCCAGTAAACAAATGATATTATTCTCGGAAGATCCGAATGAATTTGTAGATTCGCGGCATCCAATTTCGTTGGCGGCAATAAAACGTAGTCAGCTGATGACACTTCCGAGGAAAATTCATTTCGAAGCAAACGGTTATCCGCCGTTCCTCCCTGATCAGCCGCATTTGCGTTTCAAACGAGCCCCTAAGTCAGCTGCAGCGTATCCCATGGAAACACGCTGCAACGACGTAACTTTTGATTCACTGGCTGCCAATAATATTTCTGCCCCGAACGCCGTGTGCCGGTAAGGTAGCGCTATCTAATTCCGCCCGGTGTGTTCCCCTTGATTCGTGAGCATTGTTTGATTTGGTGACCCCTCCCGCGGCGCGGTACGCTCTGATACTACCCTATAAACTTGTACAGAACCGTGCGCATCGCTCCGATGCAGATTTGTGCATACGTCTGAGCGAGTGTCTCGTCCAAGCGCAACGCTGATTCGGTGCAGATTCTCCTGCATCACCTGAACGTCAAAGCTAATTGCGACGAAAGTAAAGTGTGTGCGTTGTTCCATTTCTGGAAAAGAAAAACCGCACAATCTGTTCATGGATAATTCGTTTCTCGTAAATATCTCGTCTCATCTCGGAAAAATTTCGTCATTCCAGCTGGCATTCTAATCGGTCTGCGGATTTTATACATTTAAGAAACTAAAGCAATTTCAAAAACTGTTAAATTAATTAGAAAATACTGTTATATTAATTTCAGCCTATTCAAATTATTAAGAAAGAGACCATTTTCATTTTGTATGAAAACTTGCTGCCCATTTGTAATCTCCTATGATTCAGAGAAGTCAATTTTCATAAAATCGTTTATTATAATTGCAGAGTTTATTAGAAGTGGCGATTAACAAACCTTGAACGTGCATTAAGTATCTTATTTTCACAGACAGAAAACCTTTTAAAAGAAATTCTAAATTTTTTTTTATATATACAGTAACACATGTAATTCCGAATTTTCATATATTTGTTTTGTTCAGTGAAGCATAAATAAAAAAAATTCAGTCTTTTAACTAAAATATACAATTGAAGTTTTAGTTATTCGTGCACTAATGTATTTTTTAAATAACGTTGCTAAAATTTGGAGATTTAAATCGATGGGCTATTTCGTTCTCGTAGATCGAGATAGAAAAGTTTCTACAGATCTCCATTCAGCAGAACTAAAGTCGTCGATAGAACAAGTACGTAACTGTTTGAAATACTGTTGCACAGTGTATATCGCAGTTGTAATGAAAGTCAAATCTACATCTCTGCGAAATAGGTCACGATTTTACGATTATTACGAAACATAGATTCTACTTTGCTCAAGATATCTGTGGAAACTGAATCCAGATTTTCTCTGCAATGAAACTCTATGGTTTCGGTAGAATAGAAGTGTACGGGTCATGTAAAACGGAACATATTGCCCGTAATGTGATGATTTACGGCACCCGCGGAACTTAAATTCGCGGTTGCAGTACAGGAAGCCGTTCTTACTTGCCCCGTGACGAAATTTACACTGCTCTCACTAATTCGGAAGCGTGTGTTCCAAGAACATTTACTATAAACTTAAAGTTGCAATTACTAATTTGTGGATCGGTTCTCGAAAGAGTGCTTCAAAGTATTTATTTAAAAGATTTTATTTCGATAACAAAAATTTGTAACTTCTTCACCACTATTAATAAGCAACATAAAAAAGGATTTCATAATTTAAATCGAAGATGACATTCTTTTTCACGTTCACTACATTTTGAATAAAAATTGACGTTTACCATAATCGTTCTTTTCGCAGTATTTTATCAATGTTCAAGGTTCACAACTTGTCAAAAAGTTAGCGAAAAATCGCTAGAGGATCTATTTTATTGATTTCACTTAAGAAACCTATCTAAAAATTTGTCAATGAAGGAAAACAATTTTAGTTTTTCTCTGGTTTACGTCGTGAGAAGGTAAAGTATCCACCTATTAAAATTAATGTCGTCAGAATATTTCAAGATTGAACTCCTGTAACTTCGTATAAAACAAATATCAATTTTTCGATGGTAATTCAGTGTTTCTACAATTTTTTCGAATAAAGTAGTACAATATTAGAATCTCTTTATCACTTACTACAAGCACAGCACAAGAATCGTCTTCAAGAAACACCTACATAGACGCATCTAAAAAAATCCTTACACCTGCGACTAGACTTTGAAGACATCTGTACAACTGTAAAAATGTCGGTTTTCCAAAAGTCCGCTTTATAAATAGCGACCTGAAAACAATTAGTGTGTAGGTGTCGTCGCAGACGCAGCGTTAATTTCCTCTTCAACTTTGCTCGACACCTTAACCTAGCCTCTCTTTAGCCTGCTTTCTTCCACGACGAAACGTTTGCCGGTTGCGCAGACGTGGTCATCGTCGTCGTGGAAAACGCGTAACGAGCACTCGCAACAAACCACACAGCTCTTTGCCGGTGTTATTGTTAATTTTCAAGTCGTACCACGAAAACGACTCCGTCCGCAGCAACTTCTCGGCTTCGTTTATGGTCGCCGCTCGAGTCGCGAGAGCCTGTCCTCGTTATCTCTCGCCGGATATGTTTACGATGCGCGCGAACTATCTTCCATCTTGGTACGTCCTCTTCTCCTTTTCATCCCCGCTGCCTCGCTTTGATTAATTTCCGCGAAGAATCACGATCAGGTTTGATTAGACCCGATTTGTATTCGAAGCACGCCGAGTTTCATCGACGCTCGATAAGAATGGCACAACTACTTTCGCCGAAGTTTCTTTTATGGTTCTCTTCATAACTTTTGTATCTTGCCCCGGAATTTTTTTCGATCCGGAACTTCGACGACCATTGTTCTGCTGGCTCTTAACTGAAACTTCCCTGGCATGGTCTGCACCTGAATTATCCTTCTTGTTAGATTTATAGGATCTTTCCCGAGTGGATCTCTATACGAATAGGACCGTGTATGCTCGTCGTACAATATTTTGTGCAGCACAATGTTAGTATAATATTATCTCTCAGCGCCCCGAGCATTTTTCGATGCCACCAACTTCAACTTTGAAAGCGAGAACGTTGAGAACCAATTTCATGGGAAGAGGAACTTGAAAATCTTTGTGAATCTCTTCACGTCGATTCCTTTCACATTTTTTCTTATATCATTACTTTTATGTAAACATTTATCAGCGGTACGCCGAGACTGTGCTAAAGCTGTCTTTGGAATACGAGAATCTCTATTAAGTATGGAAACTTAAATGGAGTTCACGATTTTCGTGAAAGTAAGTTTCAATAAAGTTTGCACTCTTTCGATGCAGTTTCGTTACGTGTTTGTTGACTCGATGTTAAATATTTTTATGCCATTGTCTTCTGAATTTTAAAACCATAAATAATTGCATATTAAATTGGTAAACCTAATTTTTAAATGAATTCGTTACAAGTTCTCTGTGAAAACATACATTCAAGATTTAACATTCGGAATGCGGAGCTCGAGTCAATTTTGATCCAGATACTATTGTAAAAATCTCGTATTTAAATTTCGACTGGATCATTGAAATTGGCAGTACACAAGAGGTACCTTGAAAAAAAATATTTAAAAAATTGGTAAACAACGCTTTGGTGTTGAGGATTATGAGTTGTATAGTTACGAGAATGGTTCTCCATTCGAGGGTTAATTCGGTCGTCACCGTGGATCGTTATACAAACTCAAGAGCGTAAAAATGTAACCACGAACAATGGAAAGTGAACGGAAGTTTACTTGAATAAACCGTGTTCCAGGTGAAGGAGAATGCCATTCGAATTGTTATTCCGTCTCATTTCGACGAGCCCACGGGGTAGACTACATATTGAAGGGGTACAAGAATAGAAAAACGGGGGTGAGCAAGCGGCAATTCGATATCGCTGCACCCACTAAAATAATAGAAATCAGCAGCAAGTGGAATAACCGATCGCAGTTGTAGTGGAGCACGCGTCGCGTCGGGGTCGAAATCGAAACAGCTCCTTTATGAAGCGGTGATTCCGAGTTATCGGCGCGCATCACCGCGATCTAGATCGGCAGTCTGGCCGTGCCGCCGGCGGAAATTGGAAAACATTGGATATCGTTCGGATCTCTCGACGATTTTACGAGCTGCTCTCTCTCTTCATAGGCTGTTGATCGCGAACGACAATCGGCTGACAATAACGCCGATTCCATTCCGTACTTCGAAATTCGCTCGAACGGCCCACGGACGCATAAGTTATAGAATTTATTTTCGGCCCAGCGACGCGACCTGACGCGACACGACCCACGATGGTCGAAATAGGATTCAGGAAATCCGTGGTGACCGGCGGCGGCGGCCTCGATTTCGGCCGAGGGCCGGGAACGGCGGTCGCGAAATTTCTGCTTTGACACGCCGCGCGCCGCGCCGGTCCGCGTAATTTGTTTGGTCAATTAAAATGTAAAACAGCCATCCGCGGAAACTGAGCGTGGAAAGCATTCTCGCACGAGAATAAACGCGGTGTTGCTTTCGTTTTAATTCGCTTTAATCGAGCTACACGCGGAACGAGCTTTCCCGTGATTTTCATTTTCCACGACTCGAGACACGCCCCCGGCTCGCTCCGCGACCCTCTCGCGTTTCTTGGACCCGTACGTTTCGTTTAAACGCGGGCGCTCGTTATTTCGCGGAAGGACAATTGAATGAGATTGAATTTGTTCTTGGTTTCCACCGCCCACAGCGTCTTCTAATTGTTTTCTTTCTGGCTGAACGTACGACGGTGTTGTTTCATTTTCAGCTGAAATATTTGAAAATCGTTGTCAATTCGAGCCACTGATGTGATTTGTCAGTTTTTTTACGCGACTTCGTATTTTTTTTTTAAACCCATGTAGCTCTGTCGTGAAATGTCATCTTCCAGCTTCAATTTAAGCCCTTGGAAGTTCGAAAATTTCTACAGAAATACATTAACTATTTTTAATCGAAGCGATCCTTCCTATATGGTATCATCTAAAATGTACGCAAATGATCGTCTCAAAGATCAGTCAATTTTAATCGTGCCGACGTAACAATCGAGTTTTGTCGAATTTTCGATAGGATTTCGTACATTTTTTAAGCTAAAGTGCTCCTATTATAGAATGCCATCTTCCACATTGAATTTAAACTGCCAGAAGTTCGAACATTTCTATTCGAATACATTCTAAATGTGACTTGGAGAATCCTCTCAAAATTGAGTTAATTGTAACCGAACCGACGCGCGATGATCGGATTTTATCAATTTTTCAATTTGTTTTCATATCTGTTTTTGAACCAAAATAGCCACGTCATGAAGTATTCCACACTCTAGTACCACAAATAAATTTGTAAGTATATTTTTCCTCCAATCCTTAAGTTCAATTGATATATATATAATGTTAATTGATCAAATATCAATATTAAAAACGTATCATTTAATTTCGGTTCAACAGACACAAATTATATCCACATTTAGCAATCTCTGTCTGAAATTTTTGTAACCAATCTGTCACGAAGGAATCAGAATTAAAAATATAAATTAAAAAATCATTGAATAAATTATTTTGATGTTATGGAATTTTTGAGGTTGCTGCTTTTAAAGTGCCCTCCAGGGTACAACGTATTAAGGAAAAAGATTGTCGCGATAAACTACAAATGTTGAGTGGTGTGTGCACTGTTTTTAGCTTGCTTAAATAAGGGTGCGTGTTATACCCACGTACAAATGTTTACGTCATTTTTAATATTGCACGTACAGCTGTGAGAGATTACTGCAGAATGCGCGTTTTGCACTTTCGGCAAAATTACTCCGTGACCTTTCATTTTGCTCTGGCGAATAATGGGCAGTACGACAAGAATATGAAAACATTTATTCTACAAAATTCAAATGTGAGAGACAAAGTATAGAAAATAATAAAAATATGCTGAAACAGAGAGTACAATTAATTTCAATATTCCCGTTCTTTGAAACTAATACAGGAAAATCATTATTGCATAAATTGAACTTGTGTTTATCTGCAATTTATATTACTGCACATAAAAATAAAAAATGATGAACTAAATAAATTTACCAACACTGACAGTCACAGCGAACCTCTGAATCGGTGGCGCATACAGAAAAATGTTTTAATTATCGAATATTTCATGCAAACCAATATAAAACATCGTAAAATTATTTATACGGATTAAACGAAAATTTTAGCAGCTCCCGTTAAGGTTCCACATCCGATTAATATACCAAAATTTCGAGAAAAAAAAATTGATTCGCTGTATATTTTCTCTGATCCGGTGATTTCGTAAAATTTGGCCGGCATTAATTTACGAGCACCGATTCATCTGCAGTCATCTGCAAATATCGTTACATCGAATAATCCCGGGGCGGCCCGGCGAAAATATAAAATGCCGGGCCGATGGAAAACGGAATCGGATTAATGATGAATATTAATTCGAGCCAGCTAAACGTTGTCCGTAGGCGTGAGCACGGGCGCGCGCGCGATTCCGTTTTAATCTAATTTTGATTGAATCGGGATCCTTGAAACCGCGCGATTTAAGCCGCACAACAAGTTGTACGAGCAATTTTTCCTCTGTAGCCGGCTCGTTATATCTTTTTTCCCAAGTAGGCGCGCGCTCGCCGACCATTTTTCTGGAACGTCAACTGCTGCGTGCAGAATTCGCTACAAAACGGCAAACAATGCCGGCGGCACAAAGCGTAGAAAACTGAAAGAAAGAGCTTGCAACGTCGCTCTGGAGATTGTTCGGGCCGCTGCGGACTAAACGGGGACAAAGTGAAAGCAGCCTGCCAGCGCCCGGCGCGCGGACGCGCTGTAATTCGAAAGAATGTCATTTAATATTCCTAATCGACTTCGCAGCTGAATTATCGTGAAGCCTATACAACGAGAGATCCCGTCCGGAGAACGTTTGTCGAAAATTCTTCCCTCTTCTTCAACGCCGCAGCAGCCTCTTCGCAACGCAATTACATTACGCGGCATAAAGCTGTTTGTTCTAATTTCAATTTTTGTCGGGGAAATAACAGTTACGCTGAACAATGCGGAGAACATTACACCCAAAAGAGAAAACGTTTCAAATGCAATCGCGACGGAAACACACACACACACACATATATATATATATAATTATGCATTCGGTGTGAAGGAAGAAAGCAATTAAAATGACTGGAATTTCCAATGTGACGTTCTTTGCGTATTTATTTATGAAAGCGAAAGTTGAATAACTTGTTATTTGCTCTATTAATTGATTTGCCATATTCAATATTCAAAATTGTATCAATCATTACGTTGTTACTGTTACACAGTTACATATGACACTCACTCATTTCCGTCATAAATGCATAAAGTCGTTAAGTAAATCTTCGAGTTCTTCGTTTACTATTGCAACACGAACAACAGAACTCGATAATGTAAATTCACCGAAAAAATATTGAGTGCTGGAACGATGCGCAGCGTTGAGTCTGAATGGATTAAAGGATACTTTTCCGAGTCGACTTTCCCAAGGAAGCTCAAGGATTCCTTACATCGAGAGATCGATTGCGACAAGAAAGAACGTGGACATCTTATCCAAACGGCATCTTAAAGTGCAAACAGCCGTAGAAAGACGTCAGCGAAGAGTAACTCTTCATCGTTATTTCATCGGTCGTGTGATTTCTTACAATCTCCATTCGGCATTGAGTAGTTCCCCGCGAAGAATCTAAGACCCAATCAGAGTTCGGCGGAATCACCGCTGATAATTCGCTCTGATCTATCGACCCCAAGGAAACGGACAGCAACCCGACCGGGAGCCGTTCCTTCGTACTTGCGTCATAAATCAGACCCGACTTCGGCCCGAGTAAACCGAGGAGGACTTCAACGATTAGACTCGTCGGTCGAAAGTTGCCGAACTTTCCTCCTTCCAATCTCCTTCGCCACCTTCTTCCGATGTTCGTTTAACTATCCGACCATACGGCTCTCTCCCTCTCACTCTCTGTTCCTCTTCGAACTTCCCTCGGGGAGCGGGAAACGGGAATGAGAAACACGCGGAGGATTCAGAGTGGAGTGATGAGGGGCGCGAGAGGAGGGATCGAGCCGGAGAAAAAAAGAACTTCGGTTCAAGAGGAGTAGCTGCCGAGAGATAGAAAAGATGAAAAGCTAACTTTTCGGACGCCATTTGATAATATAGCCGAGCCAGATCGGCCGTAATTGGGCTGACTCGCTCGATGCCTACTCGATAGAATCCGACGAAGAAACTTGGCTCCATCGATCGTGCTACTTACGATGGGGCTGGGACCGATCTTAGCTTTTTCGATCCTCTACCTCCTGCTATGCTGGCTACATATTTTCTTTTCAGTTCTGCCTCCTAATCCACTGAAGGAACACCGTGTTTGCAGCAGGTCCTCTGCGCAGCCGAATCGGAAAGTATACCCGCATAATTCATGAGATTTTTGACGTTAGCGCCTGCAATTCTAATGGCGGCTTATGAAAGCCCCGAGTTTATTCGATTTATAAATCGATTGCCAACGGTGTTAGAATCATTCTGGGATATTTGCAGACTGTCTCGTGTCATCTAGAATTTGAGATGACCTTTGATTTTTAATATGATAATTATATATGTAGTTTCCGACAGCTGGAGGTGTTGGTTATTCGCAAAATGAGAAATTCTCTGAAGATAACTCAAGATAATTTACGATCAAACACAATTTCCTTTCTCTATCTTTTCAAGTAGCAAAATTTAGTTCAATTGTCTCTTAACTATTCAATTTCTGGTCATTAACGTACGCGAATTAAAGCTGTTACCTTGGAAACAACAAAAAGATTAACGTGTCCACAAGAAAGTGTCTCCTAATGTTTTAAAAAATGGTTAAATAAAGCTGCGAACGTCCGTGAGCATCGTTAACGGTATAATTGCAGAGAAGGATCGCTATCCGAGCGTTAATTGAAATGTCGCATTCCGCTTCTGGTTTTTCGTGTCGCAACTAGAATTTCCGAATCGGACAGCAGTATAAGTCCTTTCTTCGGATCGATATCGTTCCGGTGGCCCTTTTGGCAAATCTGTGGTGGACGATGCTCGGAGAGACCAGTAATTAATGAAGTTCAGGGTGACCGTGTTGCCAGTTTATTTTAAAGTTACCGGCGTTTCATGCTCGGCTTGTCGCGAAAGTGGTTCAAACTGTGGATTTCAATCTGCCGAACGTGAATTCTGATTTCCAACGGGAATCATTTCAACGAGAGGGACGATCCGCCGACTCGCTCTTTCAATTTACGTAACCCGCCAGTGGTTCCGCGAGTTACGGATACGAGCAGCCGCGAGCTATTCCACAATCAGCTCGTCACAACCTACGGGGCACCAATCAACGCTGGTCTCTTGGTTGGGTCATGACGAGAAATTTTATCCGGCATTTTTATACCGAGATGTCGACGACTGTGATCCATTTACCAACTCCAAGAGACACATATACTTTTTTTCAACATACTGCCAGAAATAATGACCAATTATAGTTTAGAATCTTTCGTTCCCACTATTTCTTCGTTTGTTCTACTATTTCATTTAACCTATTTCATTTAACCTATTTCATTTATATTTGAAGCGATGCCAGAGTTGTGCACAATTACAATTGAATTACTCCAGGAATTACAGTTACAATTGAATTACTCCAGGAATTACAGTTACAATTGAATTACTCCAGGAATTACAATTACAATTGAATTACTCCAGGGATTACAATTACAATTGAATTACTCCAGGAATTACAATTACAATTGAATTACTCCAGGAATTACAATTACAAAGTAATTGAATTACATCGTAATTCAGTCACATTGTAATTCAGTCCTATTGTAATTCAATCATATTGTAATTTAGCCATATTTTAATTCAGCCATATTGTAATTCAGTCATATTGTAATTCAGTCATATTGTAATTCAGTCATGTTATAATTTATAATTCAGATCTTCATTCAATAAAATTACAATGTAATTCGTAATTGCAATTGGAGTACAATTATAAAATACTTTGTAATTATATTACATTAATTACGAATTGCGAGGACGAATAATAGAAAATACGCCGCATAGACAGCAAACAAGTATATGAAAGAACAACATAAAAATATATCGCACTTCTTCAAAGTTCTGGGCTATAATTTGTAGAGCTGCATTTTAATTATATTGTATTTCGATTACACATCTGATTGAAATAATTAGTAACTGAATTAAGTGAAAGGTTTGAATTATATAATTCAGTTACGACGTAGTTGAATTACTATACAATTGAAGTACAATGTAATTCAATTATAATATATTTGAATTAGCACAACCCTGAATGATGTTCTGTATTCTCGAATTATGAAATTTCAAACTGGGAGATATTTCTAAAAATTCTGTAAAAATTTACTAAAATACTTCCAGGTATATAGTTGAAATTACAAAATCCCAAAAATTTGAAAGAGTTAGTATTTGCATTTGCAAAATCAGTATACAGAACATTTTACTGGAGTCATGACCAGACTGCGGATTTGATACATTTATGCAATAAATTAAGAAAGGTTAAATTAATTGAGGAGTGTCAATATACTAATTTCGATATACTGTGATCATTGAAGACAGAAAGAAAATTATAAATGGCTCCTGTTTGTTGCAATACGTGTTGACAATTTTTATTTTGCATGAAGATCCACAACCTAGTCATGGCAGACCTCAAGAAACCATTGCAAGGATTAACAATGGATAGTGATTGAAGAATTACACAGTGAGACTTAGGAGACTATGTTCATATACATGAACAAACCATAGAAATTCAATAGTAATTTAAATGGGGCGTCTCAGGTCACGAGACACTGACAGTACATAAGCACAAAACCTTATAATTAAATTACAAATAGTGTAACTATTAGGACTTTGCTCCTAAAATGTGCATTGCCTTTGATAAAACAATTCATCCAAAAATGGTCCTCCTGGGAATACGCGATTGTTATATTTAATCGGGGGACTGTACGTAATTAAGCAACCGAAACTAAATCGTTTCGAACGGGGTGCTCCAGAAAAAACGCTTACAAATTTCCCAAGACCATGCTCGATAATGCGACGGGAAGTTCGGCCCCGAGGAAACCGGTCGCTTTGTCGCTGAGCCGATCTAATATTCCATTGAGTACGCTTCAGTGACCGTAAAAAATAGACGGGATTGCTTCGACGCCGTTCTGTGTTTCTTCCGTGATTCTGCCAATCCTATTGACCCAGTTGTGTTTTACGGTCAGGGAGCCGGTACACAAATCGAAAGAAGTCCCGCGAGCCTGGCAATGCGGCGAACCACGACGGGGAACAGCCATCGGGAACAACTGTGACGTTTTACAAAAGCAATCGTTAATTCGTATTCAAAACAGATCACGGATATCGTAACAGTTTCGTGCTTCCATGATGATTCGGCTAATCTGGCTGACCCGGCTGAGGCCTCCGCTTATAGCCCTGCCGCTCGTTCAACGACAGAAACAGTGAACGAGGGAGCGAGTGAGAGAGAAACAGTGCGAGTGGGCGAGTGAAAGAGAGAGAGGAAGAGAGAATGTGGCTGTGAAAGAGGGAGAAAGGATGAGATAGGTCGGTACACTCCTCGTTTCCCATATTATCTTCGCGCTGGCTCGGTCTACGTTGGACACGATCCCGTAACTCATATCACCATGTGTCACCGGCTTAATCTAACTCACGATCGTTGCCCGTCGTAACTCACACGAGAATAATTGCTCGATCGATATTTCGGCCGCGACGCCGTACATCACGACGCCGCGGCGTCTCCGCGTCCGCGTTCGACCTCGTCGTTATCTTTCTCTAGGCCCGTTCGAAGATTTTCGTGGTCACCGATGCCAGAAGACTCGACGGGTTTTTCAATTGTGGTCTCGTGAAAACTTCTTTCTCTGAAATATTCCTTATAAATCACTTATATCGTGTGGAAAGAGTCTTCCTTGATCTATTGTCGCTATCGTCGATCGTGAAAAATGACAGTGATCGGCGAGGTCGCTAGAACAATATTAATTTTTCTTATTGTTTAATTTTTCTGATTGACATGCGATATAGTAGAATCTCGATTATCCGAACTCGAATCGGCGAAACATTGAGATAATCGAACTGTTTATGTGGAATCTAGGACAACTTTTATAAATTAACGAAACAATATTATGTTTCAGTGTAGTTTTTAGCAAAATGAAATCAACTAATAGGCAGTTGGAGAAAATTGGAATGGTACCAGAGTTCGAGGTATGATCTTGATAGTGTTGCAACGAAACGTGTCGCAAGAAATTAGGTTAACTCGGCTAAAAAATTTTGCCAGACCCTTCCTATCCTGCGGACACTGCACCATTTTTAACGAGGAAAAAGAACATTTGACCCTATCAAATGTATAAAAACAGACATCGAGCATCGTCGTCGTTAGAAATGGGATAAAGATTGTGGAACAACAGTGATTAAATTCTGCCTTAATTGTTTGGGGTACGTCTCGAACGATAATCTACATTACAAAGCAGTAACTGGCACGACCTAATAATAAGCGTCCTTCAGTTAGGTCAAGAACGTCTCGTTGAATACGATTCAGAAAATTTCGCCTATTATAACAGAGATACTCCGATCGAATCAATTAGAAATTAATAGGACGACTCTTGGCCAGAGGGCGGATCAGGACCAGTGGTGATTGTTCGAGAGTATCTCTCGTCGCAGCTTTTCGAAAAGTTCGATTTTAGATAAATTCTCGTCCGTCGGTCGATCGGTTTCTGTATCGGTGAAGGTAAATGAAGTTAAAGCAGAAAGTTCCACGGGAATAAAGAAAGAAGCCTCGGGATGAGCGAAGAAATGAAAGAAGGATTTCCAGCGGTTTTAATGAGCGGTGAATCTGACTGTCCCATAATTGAAGCGATGTTGCGAGCGCAAATTGCAGCGACCCACCGCCGATAAGCAAAGCGGCAGGAAATCCATGGAGTAGGGAGAAAAGCAGCCAGCTGAAAACTTCTCAAGTGGCCGGGTGCTTGAAACTTGCCAGAAAGTTCAAGCATTCCCTGCGTTTCGAACGGCCGCTTTTTTTTTCTTCTTTCTTTTTTCCATTCCCCCGCCCTCTCTTAGCAATCTTCCCACGCTTCGAGCGTACGAGCAGAATTTTTCTTACGTTATTCACCCCTCCAAACCCACCCCTCTCTAAATGGTTACCATATTCGTCGAGTTAGGCGCTATCGTGTTGCTAGGATTTTCACGTTTTGGTAATTGTACCCACTTTTCGAAAGGGCGTTTTCCGGTAGCCGAACGAACCCCCTCACATTTGAACCCTTTTCCCTTTATTCGCTGGTGCTAGACTTTGAAAAATATTTTAAGGGGTAGCCTACGGTTTCTCTAAATCAATTTTAAGAATCAGAAATTAGATAAAACTGAACTCTTTTTTTTAGTAATTTCAATACCAACCAGTTCGCAGTTTTGTATTTCACTTATTTAATTTATTCATGAATGCATAAAATCTGCAGTCTATTCGTTACTAATATTATTATTATTACGTTGCATTGGCACTGCAAGAATCTATATTCAAAACCGAATACCTTGTTCAATATGCCATGAGTCAATTCACAAAAACGATGGTGGTCGATTTATCGAATCGTTATTCCTGAATGCTTCAGCATCTCGTTGATAATGCCGTACATTTCATTAATAACGTAATTTTCAATATCACGCGTTGCATTAATACCAACATTCACGCATCTTATACTACTTTGTATCTTCGCGGACACGCATGAAATATTCGTAAATTTTGTGGTTACTTTGGAAAGCGTCCCTTTGATATCGGACCCGCTTCCCGATGAGCGATATTACCCGGCATCATTGGCCAGTGTTTTCACGGCTGGCAAAGGAATATTCAGCCACGGAGGAAATGGAAAAAGCGGCTAACTCTGAAATGAATTATCGTAGAATACACCGGGCGAATGTGCCCTGTAAAAGCCGCCGAGCCGGTATGAGTGGTTGCACCGTGACAAGGCAGTGGCATATACGACTGATTAAATTGGTGCTCGTCCTGAGTGTGTTCGAAATGCGCGGAGGCCGGAGAACGACCTCGCAACACCGGCTATTCGTCACAATCAATCAGCGCGAGAAGGCTGTCGGCGAGGAGAGGGAAAAAAACTGCGCACTCCAATATACTTTAGAGAGAGCATAGAAACGTCATGGACGTGTTCATTTCGCATTCGAAGAAGGAACAAAATTTCGCGCTCGAATGCGAACGCGCCTCTTGATCGCCCTTTCCCTTTTCTCTTTTGTCGAAATGCTTTGATTTCGATATCGTCGGCGACGCGCAGTGGTCGTTTTCATTGATTTGTCTTGCCAAAAATCGTTTCCGAAAATTTTACCTAAATTGTACAATCTTTTATTACTTGCTTATTGCTTTGTTTGCAGTTCAACATGACTGGTATTTAAATAATATTTGTTACTATTGTAACACTTCATGAGTAATTATTAGACTGCGGATCTTTATGCAACATAAAAATTGTTTACATCAATTACAAAGAACAGGTTCCAAATAGAATCGATATTCTTTTTTCTATAATTTTAATTAGGTGAGCCTAATAAATAAATGTTCTCGAATTCTCGTAATTTGTCAACTGTGTCAAATTGCACCTACTTATTTTTGTCATAAATGCATAAAATCCGCGGTCTAGTAATTATGTTGTACTTCCGGGTGAGTCCATGCATATTTTTCAACATTATTGTAATGGGCAAAGGGTTGTGCTTACAATGAAACAAAAATTTGCTGCACACCTGAAATTCACCTCGTACACCTGGAAATTTGACAGTGAGAACTGTGCAGATTGTGGCGTTCTTGTTAAATTCGTGTTTGAGGGACTTTGCTTGTGTGTATGCTCTTTTTATTTAGAAGTTTAAAGGGACGCGCAGCAATTTAATTGAGACTCTACACTGTTCTAGTTGTGAGTTTAAGTAATTATTTTCAAGTAGACGTTTGTTTTTAGAGAAACTCTGTTTGTGCCCCTATTGACCTGATAATGCGCGCCTGCTGGCGGGTTGCTATACTTCGGGGATAGTTTTAGTGGCAAGTAACTTTGTAACCGGGTCTCTGCTGGAATTTTGAAACTCTTGACTTACACAGAGCGTCAATGTCAATAGAAACTAAATCTCCAAACAGGCAAATAACACACATTGCTCTTCTTTTTCATAATTTACAGAGCAAATTAAAATGTTATAAAATGCATAAAAATTAAGAAGGGCATATATAAATAATGTTGAGAAAAAGAATTGTATTGAATATTCTATCAGGCTTTTAAAATTTCAGAGGAAGTCGATTTCGGCAGTGTTTGTAACATCATTCGCTGCGACGTTAATGAATTTTACATAATTAAACCTTTCAATATGTTCCACGAATAATTCCGGTGATATTTTCGTGTATTCGGAGATACAAAGAAATCATTGGTCCATTATTCAAATTCAACCACGACACGAAGCTACCAAAAGTACTCTCGAACGCACACATTTATCTCGAAAGTTCGTACTATCGATTCACCGATTCAGTCCGGCTCGAAATAACGGATTACCACCGGCTAATCCCTTGCGGAAAATGCGGAATCATTAATGCACGTTGATGGCCAGTGTCTGTGCGTACAATACATTTTCGTAGATTGAAATTCATCAATATCTTGGAACAAACGCGTGGCGTCATTCTGTACGATCTATATAAACGCGGACGTAAACAAATAGAAATTGGATACATTCGGTATCGAAATTATTTCACGAGCTGTCAAGAATCCTCGAATCGATTTTCCAAAATTTCAATTTGCAATGTTAGGATTGTCTTTTGTTATTCGACGGTAACTTTTAATGAATGCATATTCTCGTTGAAATTTGTTTAAAATATTCTCTAAAAAATTCTTTCTCATTTTTTTATCACTTACCGTTTTTAACAATTAAGTTATTATTACCATTTTATTAAATATTGTTATTTCTCATGGTATTGTTCCCTCAAGTATTCAATTTACATCGTCTCGTTTGCATCCTTAACGTTAGCATTCCTGCAATTAGTGTTTTAGACGATATCCTAGTTCCGAAATCATCGTGATCAACGACCATGCAGAGTCGGCACGATCGTGTTAATTCATCTTATTGTTTTCGTTTGTACGGAGCAGGTTCGACACGGTATCGTCTGGCGAGCGGCCTTAACGACCGCATTCCTAAAACTGGTGTAACGATACGTTACGGCGGCGAAAGCATGCCACTTTTCAAGCGGCATGGCGTTGGCTTGCAGATTCATGGGTCCCGTAATCCTCGCTCGTATGTTTCCGACGGGATACAAGTCCGCCGGGACTCTCGGCGGGCCGCGCGCGGCCGGTTCCCGCGTTATGAAACCGGGGGAAAAGTATCAACGAACCGGGGAAACGCATTAATACCCCGGCCGTTCTGAGGGAATTATCGAGGAGAACGGGAAATAACTAATGCAGAGATGACACATGAACGTGCACGCGCCCCAGCTCCGGCCGCGCCGAGCAAAACACATTTAACAACGAGGAACGGCCGACGGGAGAAATGATAATCGGCGCGAGCGTGTGCGCGCGCGCGCGTAAGCGGCGAATAAGCTGGAAAGGATTTTACCGGGCACCAGGAATTATTTATCATTACGGATTATGGTCGCTCTCGTCGGCTATTAAACAAAACGAAAGCCATAAGAGGGAATACGCGGCATGATGGAATATCCCATCGGGCCGGACGGACGGCGAGCATTAAATCCGCTGGCAATCTTCGCGCATGCAACTTGCAACGCTCGTTCGGGGCTTCGACAGCTGTAATCTTGCATTCGGAATTGCTCGTCGAATCGCGATTGTCGGTCGCCATGGGAAACGGGCTGAAATTAACGGCCTAGCTATCCTTTCGATCCTCTGCCGCCTACTCTCCCCTACACCCTCTTATTCGCATAATTAAACAACGTTCCGTTACATCCGTAGGGTTTTTTCCAACGGCCCCGGCACGATCTCTTTCCATTTCCGATTGCCAAACGGTACTGGCGTTGTTCGGGTTCAAAGTGGGCTCCGTGGAATAGGTATAGCAAATATATAACTGAATATAATAATAATATGTATACTGGCTCATTTTTCATGAACATCAATTTTGTTCGAGATAGAGATTCAATCACGAAATTATTTCTTAATGATTTTAGAGCTGTGTAAATTTTAAGCATCCAAGAAAAATTTTAAAAAATTTTGTCATTAGTTTTTCCACTACCACATCGTGCGAAAACATCTTCGAGGATGATAAACAAAGGACTGCGAAAGTAGAGACTTCAAACTTTAAAAACAGTCTGGTTTATCAAATTATTTATCCCTCGTCCTTGTCTTTAAGAATGAACCACTCTAAGATCACGTACATTGGTTCAATGTAAAATAACTGGTATCGTGCACACATCAAAAAATGATCTGGCAAACATACTACTTATTTAGCATCATTAAAAAATGGGTGAAATTGGAAGATAAACGAGGATTAAATGTCAAGAATTTTTGATAAATCGGAAACTTCGCTCCTATAAGTAGATTAAACTTCGTTCAAGTTTAATTTCGTTTTTTCTCGGTATAATAAATTGCCAACGGCGGGGATCTCGGAGCCACCCGTTATGATCAAACTACACGTCAATCATCCGTGAAGCAGATTCCGCGTCGTTGCTCGCTCTTCCTTCAGCATCCTTTGACTCGTCACGTATTTGATATCAAAGACGCTCGAGTGGCGACCTTCGAGCTAACGATATGTCGAACCGGATCGAGATCAGTACTCGCAATCAGGTTAACACGCGCATCGGAACGGTTCCTCCTGACCGTGCATCGTGCAGGAGAGATCGGTGTTGGTGAACAGTCGTTCGATCAATATCCTGGCGTCGTGGTGTCCCGCGTTATATATACTATATAACCATGCTCCAAAAATTCGGGCGTTATTACGGCGGTGGCGGCTACGTGTCGCGCCGCGGCGCGGTGTAAAAATCCCCAAGGAACAGTGAAGCGATGGCCGCACTCGTCGCGCTTGATTTCGTCCACGGTTTTGTTTCGTTCGCGACCGTTCCCGCCGCGCCGTTACGAATTCAATTCACTTCGGGGAAAGTTTGTCCGCCGTCGCCCCGGCGGCTGTCCGACATTATTTCGGAATCCCATGGTTACGCGGTTTTGATAACGTTCGCGGCGATACTTCAAACACTCGCGAAACACCGCACGCTGAAGCGGCCGCGAGGTCAAAAATTAGATTCCAAGTTTTCACGATTTAGTCCCACGCACAGTGGCCGCGTTAATATTCGGACATTTTTAATATTGGACCGTACGACTTGGATTTCTTTTGAGAAGACGGAACAATTAGTTTGCCAATCACGCGAGACCCGTTCACAAATACCGAAACATCTATCAGTTTCGATCAATTTCTACTGATAAATCAAAAAACAATTCTGCAGATTATCAAATAATCATGGACGTTTCGATTCTAGTTTGAATCATTTTCAAGATGTAATTATTCGCCTTGCGTCTGTAAAAGTATAAATTTATTGTACAATTTTCAAAATGCAATATTCAACTGCTTTAATGTAATAACAAAAACTTGTTTGCAATATTGTTCATAAAACCAACTTACTTGTTTTTTACGTGATTTAATACTTTAAAATGGGCATCGTGACACACGTGTGTCATCGATGCATGTTGTCAAGACCGTAGCGCCGAGAACATCAACATTTATTATTAACATTCTTACGATCGAGATATAGAGACATATCTATCAGTTTGGAAATACTAATTTTTACCATCAATCGATGAACGTTTGTAAAAGAAACGTGACGCAAAATGATTTATAACAAATTTATATCTATTTTTATATAATATATACAGCATATACGAATACTAATCCTGCATTATAAAATATGTAATCACTAGACTGCGGATCTTAATGCGAAATAAAAATTTTCTTCGTCAATCACAAGACACAGGAACCGTATAAAAATTTCTTCCTGTCTTTAACCTTTTTAGTAAATTGAAAATAACTTGTGTACGATCTTAAATCGTCTTAATGTTTCTACCGTTTTAAATTAAATCCACCTATTTTTATCATAAATGCATAAAATACGCAGTCTAATTATCACTGTGTTTTAAAAATTCCTGTGTTTAAAATCAACAGAATTTCGTATTAAGGTATTAACATTTTTGCACCGATAATCAGCTTAACCAACGTCGTTTCACTGTGCCTCATCGATATCCATTATGAAACTTTTAAATAATCCGATCAGAGCTCATCAGCGTCAGACCCTTAAACCAGCGAAAATCAGAATTAAAAATACACCTATCAGTTCCTCCAATTATCGGATATCTTTCAAACGGTGTTTCGTCAATGGAAATATTTTGCGTGCTCGAATCCACAAAAGCTGATTCAAAGCGAGAAACCGGACACTTCAGATTGGCCAGTGAACTGTATACAACTGCGTTTTCATTCATACGATGCAGAGAATTGTATAACGGACACACCACGAAAAAAACCTATTACAATATTAAAAAAGAAAAAATTCCATCAACGATACAAATAAAAATGTTCCCGCCACATTCAATTTCGCCGCTGCTTAAAATACAAATTAATGAACATCGAGCAATGCGTAGAAAGTATGTTATCTTCGATGGAAAAAAAAACGTTATTTAAACGTTAGACGAGGAGTTCTCGCGATACGGGATTTCCTATCTCGATTTTGATATCGAGTTCGCGCGGGAAGTAACTGAATTTTCACCGATGCCGGTTTTTTTTTCTGGCACCGATCTCGCGCACCGCTGACGCAAAACTCGGCCGGGATTTACATTGTACGGCCGACAGAACGCCGAACGTGTCCGTGATGAGATCGAGTATTTAATTAGTACAATCGAAGAGAAAGATAATTGAATTCCAGAGCCGTATCTGTAACAGCGACGCGAAGCCTCATTCATTTCCATCCGGCCGGCAACCTATCTCTTAATTTTCTGGATTACCGGGTAATATGTGAACGCATCCATATGCGTGCTCGATACGTCGTTCGGTTATTTTACCTCTAAACGTTGCTGAATGAACGGTTTTCCCCGGCTAGAGAAATATTCCACCTTATTTTCTCGTTTTATCGCTGGGAACGATAAGTAACTCTGTGTAAGAAATTTTTCTGTTTCATTACAAGTTACGTATTCGTCCTGGGACGTGTTTTGAACGATTCAAAAATTTCGTGCAATTTTTATAGGACTTTATAGAATGCACAATTTTGCTTGGAGGTCACTGACATTGTATAATAGCGAATGCAGAGCATGGTATGATTAAATTTTATCATAAAATCGATATACGCGGATTCTCTGCTACCTAGACGAATATAAATTCGGATAGCTTCAAATGTGCCTGTAAAATGTTTTAATCATTATATTTGATAATCTGTTCGTCAGTCACAGGGATTTTGTATGAATCGATACAAAGCAATACGGTTAAGGCAAACAAGTAGAAGTAGTCCGTGCTAGTCAGACACGTCAATTAGGACGTAAGCCTTAAGAAATTATTCGTATTTCGAATATAAAATATATCAAATAAAATTTCGTTAAATTTTATAGGAAGGCAACGATTTTCTACTTCATTTTGTCTCTGGAAATTTATTTTCAAAAATTACGTTACTTACCGCAGTTCAATTTTTAATTCTCAATGGCTGCGTCATATATAAAAAGATTAAACATCTTTGTTTACAAAATAATTCTCAAAGATTCATAAACGTTCAAAATTAAACATAAAATGTTTGAAGAAACTGTGAAATACTAATGAAGAAGTAATATAGGCCTATAGATTGCATAACCATTCATATTTTAATTACGCATGTAGAGCGTATAAAAGTTATAAGCGAAACGTCGTTACTAGCATTTCTGTAAGCGAAATTTAGAATTAAAAGAAGCGTTAACGGATGTGTTTTACGCTGTATACGGCGAGTAAGATCATGTCTATATCCCTCTATACGATTTTCAGGCATATCCGGCATTTTTCTTGCCGCGTTCCGCGTTCCGCGTTCCTTTTTTAGTTCGATTTAATGCCGCCCGCTAGATATTTGGAATAAAATGGGCAGGAATGTGAAATCGGCGGCTGGTACACGTACATAGGTATTGATGTACGTATTGGAAAACGATTCAGGATCCAAGATGAAAACCGTCGAGCGCATCCTGGTCCACAGTCACCTGGAAGAGTCACCCGGAGAAAAATATCGCCGGTTCTGAGCGATATTTGGCATGAACCGGAAGTAAGAAGATAGCTTCCGTTCGTTTTGTATGGCCGGCCATGTGTTACGTTATTAAACTTGCTGGCTGAACGATAATGTCGTTCGTTCCTCTCAAAATATACACGACTTCTATTACATTCTTCAAAACAATTTTTCACCATCGTTGCAAAATAGGATGCTTATAGCGAATCCGGTTATGCTATAAAGTTGTCTGTCTCAAAATGGTTAATTGATATGTAAAAAGAACTTTTTATAATGTTATCTTAGACGAATCACACGAAATAATTGATAAAAAAATGGTTTCTTGATGTCGACGTAAAATTATACAGATCAATTTAGTAAATTAATGCGGCCATTTGAAACTGTACTTTCACACACAAGCGAAAATAAATTTAATAAACTCCGAAATAACTTCTATTTGGGATGTCGAATATAATTATGTCATTTAATTATCAATGTCATTAGAGCTATATATTCGAAAAGTATTCTCAGTAGAATTCGCAGTCTAATTATATCAAAATTGCAGGTTTTAATCTGACTACTTTGATAAGTGATTTAATAGCCAACGTCGTTGAAGCTATTTATTCGAAAACTATTCTCAGTAGAATTGATTGACCTCATTTAATTGACCTCGTCGCGTCTGATGGAGTTGCGAGTGCGTAAAAATCGTAATCTGATTATAACAGATGAATTAGATGTGGACTTTGCAAATCTGTCAGCAAATATTTGCGCCCATAACAGACAGAGAAAGGGAGGGAATACCAGGGTCGGCTGCGTTCACGGCGTGGAAAAACTAAACGTTCAAGTGCGCCTTTCTCTGGATAGGCAAAATATCGGAAAACAGGAACCGGGTCAAACCGGGCAATGAACTTATCAAACAAAACTATTCGCGAAATGTTTTCGTAGTATTATTATTTCTGATATAATGTAGATCTAATAATATTACTGACAAAAATCTACAGAAAGTATTTTTTACTGTATTTTTTTAGTCTGTTAAATCAATATTTATTTTCTTCCCAAAGCCAACTGGAATTTCTTCAAACAATTTTTTTACGTAATGTAGAAAATCAATCTTTCTAAGTTTTTTAAAACACCTAAAGAAATTTTTCGAGTTCATTTTTAAAGAGGTACTTGATTTTAAAGGGCGTATGGAGACTTTATATATCGACCAACAGTATATTCTGCGATCAGTATGCCGCGCAATCCGCAAGCGCGCATTTGAAATTCACTCGGGCCAAAATTTGCAGTAAAATGAAAATACATAAATATATAGAAGTTGCGCGATGGCGTATCCCGGTATTACACGCCGTAAAAAAATCACGCAGCGATCCGCAAAATCGTATAAAAATTCTGTCGGCACGGCGTGTATGCAGCCCGAGGTTGCATTACGTCCGCGGGACATAAAGTTTGACGATGGTGCCGTAAATCGGCCCAAAAAACGATCGATGAGATCGATCCGGATGCCGCGAGCCGTATGCTCACAGGAGAAACCGTGAAGTACCAGCACCGACACGCGTTCACGGCTTCTTTTCGCCTGTATGGTGCTCGCGCGCCCTTAGCCCCCTCCGGCCTTCTGTTCCTCATTGTCAGTGCAAAGGGCGATTTCTCTTCGGAACGACGTTAACCCCGCGCCAGGAGAATTTAAAACGAAGTCACGATTCCCTATATAGGATGCCAGCTATCTACTCGCGCGAAATACTTCGAGATAAAGGCGTGTACAGGGCCCGCCGTCTCTGATATATACACCACCGGAGAGCTTTTTTTACCCGGAATAATGTTACACCGAGGGAAAGGGCTGGAAAAAAAGCCGCCAGTAAACCCACGTTAGCGAACCTTATTTGTTTCACCCCACTTTATCCCTGACCCTCAACCTCGTCGTTTCTACATTCTTATCAAATTCCACTTTGTTTGCTCCGTCCCTTGACTTCGCTGTGCTCGTGGATTAACCTTGAAGAGCTCGAGACTCGAGCTTTTCGAGCCTAAAGCTTGTCGCTCGTATAATTTTTCTGATCGATATCCAACATGCTATTTCTTGAAAAAAGCATGGAAAATGCGGCACAGTAAATATAATGTACATTTGTAATTTTCAAACAATTATACGAGATACGTATACATATTAATTTGTTGCATTTCTTTCGTACATTTATTGATTATTTACGAGCAACTAAAATATATGCTACTCTTTAAAATACTCTCTATCACTTTTTAATGGTTTACTTCGTTTTACAAGTAGGAGATTTGATATCAAAATAAAGTTGCAATTGATTAACTGTGAAAGCCATGAATTGTACACGAAATAACTTTTCAGTATATAGAAATAATAAATAAATGTACACAAACCTCTTCAATACATATTTGCTTTCGGATATGTACCAACAATAAGCCTAACATTACACGCACAGCGAGCAAGGATCAATAGAGATAAAGATTACGTCGGGTCACATACAATCCTGTTTCACTTGTTGACGCGGGTCATTATTTATTCCATCTGTCTGCCCAGGAGCCATTTTTCTGTTTTATTTAGGTCACTAAAGACGATCATTACGTAGTCCGTCTAGCATTCGCGCTCGCATTCTTCTCGAAATAAAAATGGAATCAGCCTTATTTGTCTTACCGGGAATGACTTCTGTATTCTGTTTGTCTTGCCAAGGATCGAGTTCGTTCTGCTACTTTGATGAAAAACATTTCCCATTGTATTACTCGTCTGACCAGATACCGTATTTATTCTACTTGTCTGAACAGGAACAGCGCCAGCAGTACGTCCTCGACAAGTAAAGATTCCTATTACACTTATCCGACAGGTAACAGAGCCTATTCTACTTGTCTGACTTGAGCGTTGCTCATTCCACTTGTCTGCCTAGAAACGTTTCCTATTCCGGCTGTCTGAATAAAGACTGTTCGAAACCTACTTAGCTAACAATAAGTGTGAATCGAAATTTATTCAGAGCGTTAAATAAATTCGTTCTTGTCAAATTCACACGTGTTAGTATTACATCCTATTATCACGTCATCGTAAACATTTTTTGGAACAATTTCATGGCAGCAATAACTTATTTTTTGGCGACTATATTTCAAGGTGCGACAGCACTTCTATCTTCCCCGTCCGAGCAGCAAGGAAAAACGTATTATAAAAATTGCCGGTAAATTCATCGACCTATTAAGTGGTTTTAAAAATGTACACTGTCTCTTGAGGGCTGAATTTCTGAACTCTGGGTACTTGAGACTTATACCCAACCTATTACTAAAAATTTCCTTCACGTATTTATATGTTCTATATTTAATCAAATTGATGTCAGTAGATCGACACTTTTACAAAAAATAGAACATGAAATGGTGAGCCAGATAAGTGTCGAATCATCTTTTAACCCTAAACCTACCACGAGTTGTCAAATGACCCATTTTAGTATTTTTATTTGACAATTATTGAAATTGTAAAGGTGTTTTCATGGGAATTTATTGAAAATATTTTTTGTCTGAAGTATATATTATAATAAAAATCGCACAAAGTATAAATAAATTTAATCTTGTTATTTTTATAGTACTATACATATCAAACATGATGGTCGGTAGGTTTAGTGTTAAATCTAATAAACTTAACATTCTAAAATAGTCATTCTGTTTTAAAGTAAGTATGGTGGCATTTCTGAAGATATACGTACGAAAATCATCACTATGAAAATCGTTCTCATCTCCATCTCAAAAAATGGCGTTAAGTAATTAGTATAGTATTTTATCGATAAATGTTCCAAATGTCTGGCCGACAATTGTCCCAGAACTATCCCCACTCCTGCGGAATGTACCCCCTTGAGGGGCCGAGAAGCTCGAGAGGCTTCGGTCGTCGAGAAGTATGACATCATACGGCTCGGATATATCGGTGAGACCACACTAATCCAATGACAAAACTTCTTTATATTTCATTATTTTTTTATGGGACATTGACCAACATATTTGTGGCATTTTTCTAATAAAAATCATACCAAATATGATATACTTCCGATGATATTTACTTGTGTAATGGATGACTAAAGTTTTCGACGCAAGGAGGAACAGCGTATGGGAAGTTCTTTGAACTGTGTCGGCGCGCTGCGACTTTCCGCGTCTCTTTCTATCCCATACGCAGTCCTTCGTTACGTCGAAAACTTTCATCGTTCATTACACAAGTAAATAAAATTTGAATTATATTATATTTGGTATGTTTTTCTTTAGAAAAATGCCACGAATGTGTTGGTCAAAGTCCTATCAATAAATAATGAAAGATAAACAAGTTTTGTTATTGGATTAGTTATGTTTACACTTCTCGGCGACCGAGGCCTCTAGAGCTCCGCTTTCCTTTTCTACGTTCGGCAAAAGTCAAAGAATAGTATCCCTGGCGGATAATTGTCACTGAGCAGACCCGTGTTGAGGACAATTATCGATAAAATACCGTATATTTCATCGAGAACACCTGCAAGCGATGCCAAACAGTTTGTCAGTATTTCGAAGGAACGCGTCAGAAATCGCGGGAAACATCGACACCGAATTTTGTCCGGTTTCGAGGAAGCTCGCCGATGAATTCTCCCGTTCGGTGGAAGATGTCGTTCCATCCAGATGCGTCAGCAAGCGGCTTTTCGTTCTCACTCTTTTCGGAGCGACGTTACCATTTCAAAGCGAGCGCCCGGATTGGTTAATTTAATTTCCAACCGGTTCAAAGTATGGGGGAGGGTAATACGATTAAAAGGAACAGCTGGACGTTGCGCGAACGGCGTACACAACGATTCCAGGTAAGTGGTACCTGGAGAGAACGTCGGACCACGCTTTCGTCGTTCCTGCTCCAGCGTTACCAGCACCTGGCTACCTGGCCGACATCGTTTCTCATCTACTCTGACGGAGGATCCCTCTTCGTGGTATACGATTTACGAAACAACAGACCGCCGACGCATCGCAGATTTTTTACGTTTGAACATTATCAATGAAATTTATTCGAGATTTACGGTCCCGGTCGACCATGAAAAACGCGTAACATTCTTAAACGAGATAGAACGCCTTCGCGCAACCTCACAGTCCAGATTTTCCTCGTTCAAAAATGCTTCGCGAAACTGAACAAAAGATTTTGGTTAGTAAGGCGACGTTTAAAATTCATTCGAAGAGGGTACATTTTCCCAATCAATCACGAAATACACGTTGCATTAGGTTGTCCCAAAAGTTTCTTCCGGAATGTGTTTCTTTAATGTTGCCAAACAAATACAAACAATGCGATAATTTTTATATCAATGCCTTAGAACTTCCTAACATGAATTTGATTTATGCGCATGTATCGAAAACCAATCTTTATAAACAATCTAATATTTATTTAGCAATATTAAAGGAACATATTCCGAAAGAAACTTTTGGGACAACCTAATATTATTAAACGAGACGCCTAACAGTGGTCTACAACGTTGTTTTAGAAGTTCGCAAGTTCAATTTGAACAAAAACGAATTGACTGGAAGATAAATCATTTCAGAAACACTTGTATAGAAAATATCACAAAATCTTCGTCCTCAAAGGGTTAATTATACCTTGTTCGATCTTTGCAAAGATCCTAGGACCAGTGTACCCGACCAGTTCGATCGCAATCAAGCCGCCATTAAAACTCCATTCGTCAGAATGAAAATCAGGACAACCTGATATTATTAAACGAGATGCCTAACAGTGGTCTACAACGTTATTTCAGAAGTTCGCAAGTTCAATTTGAACAAAAACGAATTTACTGGACGGTAAATGATTTCAGAAACACATGTATAGAAAATATCACAAAATCTTCGTCGTCAAAGGGTTAATTATACCTTGTTCGATCTATGCAAAGATCCTAGGACCAGTGTACCCGACCAGTTCGATCGCAATCAAGCCGCCATTAAAACTCCATTCGTCAGAATGAAAATCAGGACAACCTGATATTATTAAACGAGACGCCTAACAGTGGTCTACAACGTTGTTTTAGAAGTTCGCAAGTTCAATTTGAACAAAAACGAATCGACTGGAAGGTAAATCATTTCAGAAACACATGTATAGAAAATATCACAAAATCATCGTCGTCAAAGGGTTAATTATACCTTGTTCGATCTTTGCAATGATCCTAGGACCAGTGTACCCGATCAGATCGATCGCAAACAAGCCGCCATTAAAACTTCCTTCGTCAGAATGAAAATCCGTGAACCGCGTGAATCTCGAACGTGGACGTGTCCTCCCCGGAGAAGATGGCGGCCATCGTCGTCCGAACGCGAGGTATCATTTCGAATTCCTGGTGCGCGGAATGTGATCACCTTGGACGAAATACAAGCGGGACAGTCCTCGGTCGAATCTAGGTCGCCTTATGATCAGTCCGGATCCCCGAAGAATCTTATCGGTCTACGTGGAAATCCGTAAATCGAGTAAAAGGGCTAGCCAGGTCTGATCTGTTGGGTCTGGTACCGGTACACACGAAGAGGACGAAGAAGGCACGGAGGCGTAAGTGGATGCGGAGGGAGGAGGCCGAAAGGAGAACTTAAATGCGGAATAGCGTCGAATAGGCAGCACTCGTCCGGTGCTTCGAGCCGTTCCGCCGATTTAATAACGTAAATTGTGCGCGTCTCGCTTTAGCAGTTTCGTCACGAATTTTTCTAAAGCACACTATCGAGTGTTCGGACTCCTGCCGGGAATACAGAGATCTCTCTCTCCCTGTAGCGCAGGGCCGTGCGAGACATCCCTCGGGGCCCTTCGCCACCTTCTCCCCAGTCTTTTACATTTTTCACCCTCGCCCGGTGTCTCGCAGTTTTACCATCGTTGTCTCTTCGATTGCTTCTTTTCTCCCTCTTCCACTTATCAAATTTTCTCTTGCCTGCGGCTCACCCTCCTTACGATTCTCCCTCTTATTCTTGTAGATCTTGTCCGACGGTGTGCACGGCGCGAAAGTCGACCAGTTTGTGTATTTCGTCTATTTTTACAGGGTATCGTGGCATACAGGAGATTTGTCTCGTGGTTTCCTAGATTTCAACGGTACCGACGTCTTCATTGAACATTTGTACATTCTTCAATATGTTTGTTATTCTTAAAGATACGGCAAATGTTTTCAGGACGAATGGTCCAATTGGCTCACACGATGTCGTAAACATTATCGTTTTTATGTCATTTCTTTTTGAGAGATATCAAGGTAACCTTAATTTTTTTTAAACGGGACGACTCTCTTTTAAACCTCTACGATGGTAGTTCCTTTCATTAGGAATTTAGTAACTATAATTACTCAAGGTCACAAGGAATCGAAGTGGAATCCTTATGCAACATTAAAATTGTTACTAACTCTTCTAATCCTTCTACTGTTTTATGTCCTACTGATTTCTCTCGTATATCCGCAGTCCACGTTAGAAGAGTGTTGTCTCTACTTCAATTTCGACGGTCCTTCGAGTTGATCGACGGTGCCTGGCCACATTGCGCGACCATAAGCGCAGTTGAACGATCCAATAGTATCCCAATACGTCTCTGAACGGTTCACGCACAAGTACGTAACGCGCGTCGACAGAACCTCGTCACCGGAAGCTAAACGACGAATCGCACCCCCGCGTTTACGTGACTCGCATACTCGAGCGTTTCCTCGGCTAATGTGGCAGCCGTGAAAACGACATGAAGGCTGAACTTTCCTGCCTCGGTATCCTCACCTCGAAGAGAACTTTCCTCTTCTTCCTCGAGCTGCTGGGGCCGGCTCTCGCCTGCTTTCAGGTGCACACCTTCCAAGGGAGTCGCGCGGACTGAAAGAGAATCGGATATGACGGGCACGGTTATGCGATATATTGAATCCCGACAGAGAGAATTTCCTGATGGGGTTTCAAGGGCTCGCGTTCACTCGCGCAGCGTTGTCGCGTTCGCGACTCCCACGAACAATAGATCCCTGGCCGGGTAAAAGAAAAAAAAAGCTGGAACTTTTCTCTGTATAAAGAGGAATTTCAAATTGGTTTACAAGTTCCCCTTTTTTCGCGGGGCTTGTTTGCTCCCATTCCCGGGGACCGGCTACAGGGGGAAAATTGAGTTCTGTCGGTGTCGCGTTACAACGTCGCGTTACGACGACGTTTCTCTTTCCTCTTTAGGAGCTCGCCCGGTAAAGAGTTAACTTCGTTCGCCTTCGCGCTTGAGAAACACATCCGATACTCTCCGGTCCCTGTTCGGGCAGAAAACGTTGAGGAGTGGCTCGCTACAGGGGTTGTTTAGTGGTTGACTTCTCTCTTAAAGTTGCGAGATACTCGATGATTCACTCCTCGCTTTAAAGTTACGAAAAATTACGTATTTGATTATTTTTAACTTTCCATCATAAGCTTATGTGTTCAATAGAAATCTAATTATTGTACGTTGATTCTGAAGCGATACAAATTAACACCAGTGCTGAACTACCATCTAAAACAGCTACTTTCGAGCATTCCAAATTTGAATGACGAACCTAGAACTGGCGAGTTAAAATTTAACAATGTAATTACTGGTTCAAGCCCTTAAGCTTCTATAAGTTCTAATAAAACACACATTTAGGGTATTACTTTATGTTGGTGAATTTTCTAAAAATTATCTTTATAACTCCTTATGGAGATTCCTTCTTGTCTCGTTAAAAAGTAATACAGTAAAGTCGATATTACTGTCCTTTGTTCATACCAGGTTCTATGTCCAGTGCCTACTCGGCTCGGGCATATCGGTGTAAACACCACACATTGACTCGAATGAATCGAAATGTTCAACTTTCTTAATTTTCATTATTTTTTTTATGAAATTTCACCATCGTATTTCTGGAATTTTTCTGATTACAGTAAAGTCGCGTTTACTGTCCGACAGCCTGTGTTCTGCACAGACAATGATCGCATACCGATGTTATATTTTTATGACTGTGTCTACCGCGCCGATCGCGCCGAAAGTTCAAAAGAAAGCCGAACGTAGAGAAGGACAACATGACAGTGGAGGGGGTAGGCACTGGACAGTGATCGCGTACACGATCGCGAACACTAAACGCGACTTTACTGTAATATAAGACCAAACACGATATAATTCCAATTGTATTTAGTGGTTAAATCGACGATTCAAGTTTCGGTCGCAAGGAAGGACAGCGTATTGGAAAGAAAGAGACACTCATTCTGTCCTTCTCTATGTTTGTCTTCTCCTTTGAATTTCATTCTTCCTTCTCTATGTTCGGACTCTCCTTCAA
>CM052193.1:7935328-7974335 GCA_028455805.1 Lasioglossum figueresi
CTCTATGTTCGGCTTCTCCTTCGAATTTCATTTTGTCCTTCTCTATGTTCGGCTTCTCCTTCGAATTTCGTTCTGTCCTTCTCTATGTTCGGCTTCTCCTTTGAATTTCATTATCCTTCTCTATGTTCGGACGCTCCTTTGAAGTAACAAAAATACGATCTAACATACCAACCTTACTGTCCACCACAAATACGGCTGTTGGACAGTAATATCGACTTTACTGTAGTTATAAAGAAAGTAACTGATGGAGCGAATGGTCATCCAAAATGACGTAGACAAATAAAAAGAGTACCATTCCAGGGTTAAAGTCTGACGATCGCGTGTGGAATACATACTGAAACAATGTTTATGGCACGCGGCAAAAGGTAGACGGTGTGACACGTTGGGTATCAGATTGAACGGGCCAGTGCTCAGAGGACAGGTGAAAAAAAGGCGACAAGAGGGAATCACAGGCTTCCAGAGGCGCCGGTGCTCGTTTATACCGAGAATTCCCAGCTAGGAAGGTGCTCGGTATTTGCATGTGAGTAATGAACCCGACATGATGGGACTAAAGATGGTATAGCAGGCACCCTGAAGGCGTCGGCGTTGGCGCGAGCCTTCTCGAAGAGTACGTCTCGGTGAAACAGCCTGATATCAGCGCGAACCAGACACGATAACCTCTCATGTATGAAGTGTCGTTTAACCGGCCACTCGGGAACCCCTTTTCTCCCTCTCGTTCTTACGTCACCGTCTCAATGACTTCCATCTTCGTCCCTCTCGGTTCCCCTTTTATTTACCTTGCCTTCTTCTTTCACTCTGTTTGGCTCGCGAACCCCCTCCCAACCCCCTCGTTCCATCCCACTTTCCTCTTCTAACTCCGCCACCGTTCGCTCTCTGTTCCCCGTCTCTGGTACTCTCTGTACTCCCATTCTCCGCCACCCTAGTTTTCCTATCCAAAGTGCACAGCTTCCGAAGAGTTTGCCGAATAAAAGGAGCCCGGAATGCCGTCCACGGAACTTCCGAAGTCAAATTGAATGGGGATGCTCGTGGCCGTGATCGGTTCGTCCTCAGGAAATCCAGGCCGGCCGCTTTATCGTCGGAAGTTATTGTTGTCTTCAAGGGGAAGCCCTACTATGTGGTTCGCCGGATAAGGACTGCGCTTGTTATCGATGAAAAGGACGATTCCTTGCACGGACAGAGCGCAGTTAAATGTTTAGCGGAAAGCGGATTCAACATTCGCTGAATTCCTTACATATAATGATGGGCTAAGTAGCCGAATATAACGCGATATTTTGTTTCTCGTTAGTCTCGGAAATCAATCGCACCAAACGACAGATCGCGTGGGTACTACAACGAGCTTACGTTAAAAGAAATTCTATAATAGATTGCTAACGTTTCAACTGATTTTGAACATCGAACTGACATTTACGAAGTTTAACGCTAAACCACCAACTAACACTGAAAGCGATTAAAATGTTTTAACTTGGATAAAAAATGTATCGAATCGATTTCGATGAAAAATATAAAACCGGTCATTTGTGCACTATATTCAGGTGTATTATATTCTCGAGACGTTTTATGAACAAGAAAATTCCAAATGTTTTCGAAGGAATGACACCACTCCTTTAAACCACCAACTCTTTAAAAATTTGCAACCTCGCCTGTCAGGATCAACGAAACAGCAACCCCGTTCTCCAATTTCAGCCGGACATTTGACATTTCTCGAATGCGTAATGGAAGCAGCAGTCGCACACGTCCGTTTGCTTGCCCTTTATCCGCTGGCGGATACAATTAAGACCATTTCCGTGTCACGGAAACTGCGCGTCGAAGAAGTTCGAGTACTTTAAGGAATACTTAATGAACAACTTTCGCCGGCGGACTTCTGTGTTTCCCGGTGTTCCTCAGCTGGCTGCTCAGACTGCTTTGCGAACTGCCTTAAAAGAAGAAACATACCGGATAGAAAAGGTCACGCCAGTTTCCCCCATAAAGCTGGCTTTATAGGGTGAGTTGCGCCCGGTCCCGCGGACGCTACCGAAGTTTCCAGACTGTCGTCATAAAGTGCCATTTTCGCTGCTCAGAAGTATCTAATAGAATTACAACGTACCCCGCGGGTAAAAGTTACGATTAAAGGATAGACTGTCCGTTTTCCCGTTCGTTGTCCTGACGCGGACAAAAGCAAGAGCGAAACTGTATCGATCCATGGGAACGACCATGTTTTTTTTTTCGTCTTCTCTGCTTTGTGTAATTAATCTCAAACGAGGCCGAAACACGTTTATTTACTCCCCCGATTCCTGACATAATTGGATCCTTTTCATAGGAATCGCGACGCTCGCCCCAGCGTAACGGCTCGGTAATTATTTACGTGTAATCCTTTTAATATTTTTCGCGAAATGCCGGCGGCAGGCGAAAGACAAAAGCGGCAATATATCGTGCAGAAATAGCGCAACGTTTCAGGTAGCCCTTAATAGGCCCATCATCCACCAAATTACACTGGCTAGCTGCGACCAGCACAATGTAACGGGTGTCCTTTTCGTGCAATTAACTCGAAATTGCCGGACCGCCGATAAGGGGCCACGTGTACAACACTTTTTAACGGGCCAGAGGCAAAAAGAATGTGTTTTCCTTCCGCCAATTAACGGGGCGTTCTTATTTTGCTTATCCCGAGTTAATTGCTTAATGAGCGCCACGGAGTTCACCCGCACAAAGAAACTGCGGATTAGAGTTTAATAGAAAGTACAATTCCGCCTGGAAAAGAGTCTTACGGTTGTGTTACCAACAGCATTCCATTAGATTGCCAGACTAATTTTTCGTTGTGCCTAGTTTAATTGGTTAACGAACCTTGAAGAAGTAGTATTCTCGAAGTATATTAAACGATTATTCAGATATGTAGGTAATTAAAAAGTGTGCTGAAGCATTAACAAACTTTTCATGATTCTTGAAGTCGGTGAAAAGAATAATTTCGCAAAGTTGTGATATAAAAACCCGTCGTGCTTTTGCATGTAGGATTACGGTAAGCTGCACGCCTTTGTGCGATTACACATTTTCGTAGATTAATTCGAAATACCAGTATGGAGCGCAATCGCGCGTACACGTGTACGCATTCTACTTAAATAACCATGCAACGAAAGCTTTATTGAAATGTACGAACACTTTTATTTGATTGCAGTTCTCGCGCAAATATCTGGCATATAGAAGAGGATAAAATTTTATACGATTTGCTCGAAAAGTTTCACGGTACATTGGAAACGTCATTGACGTATCGAGTACATCAAATTACCGACGTTTCCCGAATAAAACTACACGATTTTATTTTGTTTAAATACATAACAAAATTCATTTTGTAAAATCCCGTAACAAATGGACCGCGGATTTTCATGCGGATTTTCATGCGGATTTTCATGCGGATTTTCATGCGGATTTTCATGCGGATTAACATCTTTGCGAATGGATTCGGGGAAACGAATATTTAACGAAATTGAATTCTTCCTGGTTAATCACTTCGATAATGCTCTTATTTTTTATCATGTTATACCGCTTTTAAATATTTTTTGAAATCGTTGCCAATTCAATAAATATTTTTAAAAATCTTTTATCAGCTTTCACCTAATTTTATCGCTGTACATCTACTTAAATGTACACATGTACAGTCACTTTTAATGTTTCAATATTCGATAAAAAAAGTCCAAAACTGTTTTTTAAAAATTTCATCATTCTTTACTCGAATTAAAGCAATCATTGGACTACGCATCTTTATGCAACACAGGCATGATGCGCGTCAATTGCATGAAACAAGAATATATAAAAATATCCTTTCCATCGCGATACCTAATTTTGGTATTCAACATTAAAACATTTAATTATGATTTTCGTCACGAATGCGTCAAATCAGCAGTTCAATCATGATAAAGCGAACAAATTCTTTTTCGATGATACGTAACAAATTTTCGTTCGATGAAGAAGAGCAAGTTTCAACTCGGTTCCGAAGGGATAGAGAAATAAATTAGATCTTCATCGTTATTGGCCGCCGAGAATAACGTTTATTATGAAGTCAAGAGCCCGATCGCGTATGAGATGGCGGCCGCTCATTGAACAGAGCTACCGTTGAAGTACGTAACTTGAGTTTCAGCCCTCCCGGATAGCGGTAGCTCTTAAAGAGATTATTTCGAGACGGTCTACTCTCGACCGTTTGGCTAACCATAGCCTATTCTTTGAAGGGCCTCCTATTCTCTTCTCGCGTTAACTCCTCACGGTTCCTTGACTTCCATGAGCCTCTCCGTCTTGTCTTCCTGTAACGATGAACATGCTCACCGAGTATCGAGAACCTGCGGGTTACCAACTTATTGTGAACCGGTCTGGGCCAGGAGCGAGGTAAAGGCGAGACTGATTGGTTTCATCAAAGTCTGCCATTTATTATTCGGTTCGCCATCACAGGAAATTTGAGCAACTTGTGCCAGACGAGTATTCCGAGTTGTCTCCCTTCGAACTTAAAGTATCTTCCGGGATAGTTTGCCTTACAATGTAGCCATCTGCAGATTATAATTAACAAACCACGTATCCTTACGCTGGGAAGGGTCTCGTCTCTTCTAAATTACTTAACTTATTTACCGTACCTTCGATTATGCGTGTCAGGCAGCACTAGATGTTATTACGTCTAGTTAATTATACAAGAACACCTTAAAACGCAATTCTAAAAATAAATTCTTGTTCTAGTTTCTTCGATGTTTTAAAGCAACTGAACTCTAGAAGATCAATTTTATCGTTCGTAAATTATTTCCATTCTTACACAGGATCTTCTATGAAACAAATCAATACTGCGGATTGTATTATTGCACTATTTTCAACCCACGAAAACCATTAAAAAAATTCAACGAACGTCTACGTTGTTCCAGTATCTGGCAATTAATCCAGACAATTTTTATTTTACATAAAACTCTGCAGCCTAGCGAGTTCGATGGATGGAGTGTGCGAGCCGGCTCATTTAAAATTGATAAAGTAACCCCACTTCGAAAGAAATAGGGACATAAATCAGTACCTCGCTTTATCTCGAAGCGCAGTCTTCGATCGCGAGTATCGGAAGTGGCTGCATTTAATTCGAGCCAGGCCGGATTTTTTACATCCCCGCGAGTTTCCGTTTTCCATAATGAATGGGCACTTGCTGTCGTGAAGTGGCAGGCGTTGAAGCGGCGATAAAAAAAACGCTACAGCATCCCGTCGTAAACTGGAGTCCACCCCTCGGTATGGGGTGGATCATAATTGCTCACTCTGTTGAGAGACAGCAACGACGCGGCACGGGTGCGGCGCGGTTCGCGTTAAAATATTTCCCGCAGCCTCCGCGGGCGTTTATTGTTCTCCCTGTTGCCGTTTCCGCTCGCGATAGGCGCGACCGAGGTGAAATCTGCGGGCAAATGCGCTTTTCGCGAGTACGACGAACGCGCCAATCACGCTCGCCCCGGATTCCATTCGCGGTGAACGTGACTGCCGCGGGAAAAGAACCGGAACGAGATGTCGGGGAGATTATGCGATTTGCGAGGTTCGAAAGACACGATAAACTGCGAGCACGGCCGTTTCGAACGTCCTAGAGAGCTCGACTGACCGTTCTATCCAGAACTCGGAACTGAAAAGCAATTAGAAAGGTTTCGGGTGCATATATGTGTAATTTGAACTTGTTCCTCGGAGTTTCGACGCTTCCTGCTGCATGGAAACTTGTAATCATGTATAGAGTACGACCGATCGAGAGTGCGGCTGCCACATGCATGCACACCGAGTCACGTGATAATGGTGGGCGGATCAGTGCCCCCTCCACATTCAGAAGATTTGTTATTGGCTGCGACTGGATGGATTTGCTCTTTACTTTTAACTCGGACAAAAGCACTATTTCCCAGGGACCGTAACTGTTATAAACAAAAAGAAAAAAACTCATGGAATAACAAGTATTTCAGCGAATAAAATCGTATTGGTTGCAAATAAGGATTATACGTAACCGCAAATTTTTTCTTTTGTTGGTACATGTTATCGTTGAGAGAAACTCATTTCGATTACTTATAACAGTTATCAACGAGAGAAAGTTATTTCGATCGCTCGTAACAGTTATCGATGAGAGAAGTTGATTTCGGTTGCTCGTGACAGTTGTCGATGAGAGAAATTTATTTCGATCGTTCATAACAGTTATCGATGACGAAAATTTATAATAGTTATTATTAAATAGTATAACTTTTAAATGGTAGACAATCAGTTATTTCATAAAGTTTTTATTTATAAAATTAATCGCTACAAAAATGTGACAAACAAACAGATTTTGTGTTGTTCTTATGGTCTGTTGATTCGTCTTGTTGCACAAAACCTTCTTAATGAATTTCACAGACTTGCTCCATCCGAAAAAGAGTAGACAACTCAATAATGAAATAAGCAACCGAAATTAATTTTCTCATCAATAATTATTATGAACAAGTAAAAAAAATCGATCATCGATAACCGTTATGAGCGATCGAAACGAACTCCTTGCATAGTTAACTGCTTCGAGCAATCGAAACAGTTTTTCTTCATCGATAACAGTTATCGAGGAGGATCCAATTTTTTGGAAACTGTTAATTGTAACCAAAAACGATAAAAATCGATATTTTTTAATCATTTTATTCTTCCAATTTTTTTTCTTTACATTTTGTGTAATTATCTTAAATTTTAATAACAATCAACGTTTTATCATTGATTTTTATCGTAGAAAATTTTAGAATAACTTTTATTTTTGCCTGCAATTTTTTATTTCTTGCTTTCCTTGGGGGGGGGGGGGGGGAGGGGGTTAAAAATTATTTTTTGAGAGTGATGTTTAAAAACAATTCTTTCCCTAAAAATGACCAAAAACTAGCTATAGATACTTGACACAATTTTAATTTGTTAATGTTTTTTATGTCTTTTGCTCACTCCATATACAGTTGCTTCTTATTGATTTTCTATTGAAATGTTGTACATTTTCCTTTTCGCTTCTCCAGTTTTCTACCTCATATTTCAAGTACGTTTTATGTCTTGCGCCTTTTATTGTGTTAAACAACAAAAGCTCCCGAACAGAAACATCGATTTTCACAGAAAACACTTAATATTATCCACTTTGAATATCAATGCAGTCTTTCAATCGGTTCCTGATTATCGACAATAACAATAACCAGTCGTACTTTGTACTTTACCTCATTAATAGCTAATTAATTAAATTACTGTACCATGAAACGTATTAAAACTTGGAAACAAGTTCGCAATTCCCAATAGACACAATGTGCTTTTGAATTAGCAGAATAATATCGGGTCGATTAAAGTTCATGTCATTGCTAAGTCTCCGAGGGAACCAGACTCCCGAGAGTGGCTCGTCTAATGAAACCATCAAATGCTGTGGCGTGTCTTCAGGTTTATCAAACGTCCATTGTTGTTGTCTTATAATTAACTTACCTTTCCCGTAGCCTCAATATTTACAAACCTAAGCATTTTTAAATATTGCGTACACAGCGACTTATAGATTTATTTTTGAAAATATCTCGATTTTTGTTGATTTTTGGAATTACGACGATAACGATGACCAGACTGCAGATATTTATGCAAAATCCTAATTGTCCGCATCAATTACAAGAAGCAACAGCTATATAGAACTTAACAAATCCATTAAATTTTTGGACTATCTTAAAATACATCAATTATATTTTTTAACTAGTCTAATAATATTCAAATGAAATATAAAATGGAATCTACAGTCTAATAATGAATGTAATGTTAGAAATTTGAATTGGGAGACGGGATAATGCACTGCATTGTTGCTTAATTAAGAAGAAGCATTGTCAGGTTTACAGCCGAGCGATCGCAGATATGGAAACCTGAAATCAATATGCATGACGCGTCGTTTTTGATCTTTTTTGACAGTGTGTCAGAGCGCTTTTACGTCGCTGTCAAATGGTGCATCCGGATCAGAACGATATCGTGCTGGAAAATAAGATCTGTAAACAAAATGCCAATATCTTCTGCTGCAGACAAACCATGCAAAATGATTTACAACGACGAGAAACAATATTCTATGGTCTCGCTTGGTTTATTGGCATTCTCGTCATTGGTGGAGGGTTCCTCGATAAAATTGCGTCGATCAAAATTGTACGATATGCTTTTATTCTTTATTCTCGAAGAACTTTTATATGTTAAGCAATTATAAAACCAGACCTGTAGGACGCGTGTCATTTTAATTCTTTTGAAAGTTCCAGTATCAATGCATTTGATGATTGAAATATATGAATCAGCCAGGTGGAAAGTATTTTATTTGAACTTTTGTCAAGATACATTTGTAGTTAAGAATCTAAGGCTGCATAAATTACAACAAACCACTAATTGTCCGTGTCCTCGATGCTTCTTTACACTCAAATCTTACAGAAAACACGAGTTGCCTAACAAGCACTGTTCGCTAGCGCAGGGGCCATTATTCCCTCTTACAGAGATCAACGTTGTGTCCGGATGAGAGAGAACAATTGAGGTCTGTGAACAGAATGCTGTTCCGTCAAAGCACTTTTTTAGTGGCAAGTCAACCGACCCGAGTCTGTCGGGCGGAGAAACGTTCATTTAGTAACGAACAAGATTCTCTAGCGAGCCTGCTAGACAACGGTACATTTTGAGCAACCGGCATGATTCATCTGCGCCACTATTTCTCTGAGACAATGTCGATACGCTGAGTAACAGCTGAGAAAAAGTGGAAAAATGTTCCCTACCGAACCAGCAACTGAATTTATTACAGCAAAAGCAAACTGGAATTTAGTTTTTCATCCCAACCCTTTTGACTTGGCAAACTTTAACTGGGACTTGAACTTAAAATATACAACTTAAACATTGAATCGATTCCTGTACCTAAAAATAATTTGAAATTGTTCCTAATTTGGACCTCGTGTATATAATTTATAATTAATGATAATGTCTCATTTTTAATAGAATCCTTCATTGTATAAATGCAATTACGTATGCTGAGGAATTTTTAATTTTTAAAATTTTAATCTTTTAAATCTACATACAGTATAGTAGTTTTTGATCATTGCAAACTACTTCGATTGTGATCTCTTTGTTGATTACTGTCGTTCTCGGTAAACTTCTTGTACGTCCGCAAATAAGATTGTTTTTAATACTATTCCGACTATAATTTCAGGAATTCAGATTATAATTTCTCGAATTCAAGAGGAGTTAACATTTCCTGTCTTTCGTTTTAAACGGCCCGAAACTAGTTAGATTGTACTTATCAAAGTGAAGCTATTGTAAAATACCGCAGAACGGCGATTGCTAGCATTGTCGCGCGCATTATCCCTCGCTACGCCGGTGTATGTGTCGACGGACGAGTAAAGGTGTATCTTACCATGCGTGTGTGCACGATCTCGCCTATTTGCGCGTACGTCTACACACGAGCTAGTTTGCGCACGTGCGCATACATTGCAAGTCGGTTGGCTGTGATAGCTGAGACTGAATGCGTGGGATACTGAGAATACTGAGTATGAGCGACCCGATATGTTGAAAAGATAATCAAGAGCTTTCACTGCGGAAGTATGAAAAATTTCATGGCGGACAAATCACATAGTTTTTGCAGAAAATGTTCTAAAACTTTTGCAACAATTCATTCTACGATTAGTAATCAATAGGGACATCCAAATGAAAATCAGACAAAGGGAAAACATATTTTACTGACTGGATCGTGTCTCTTGGTATGAATAAAATAAATAAGATAATCAAGAGCTTTACTGGGGAAGTATGAAGAATTTCATGGCGGACAAATCACATAGTCTTTGCAGAAAATGTTCTAAAACTTTTGCAACAATTCATTCTACGATTAGTAATCAATACGGACATCAAAATGAAAATCAGATAAAGGGAAAACATATTTTGTAGACTGGATCGTGTCTTCTGGTAAGAATAAAATAAATAAGATAATCAAGAGCTTTCACTGTGGAAGTATGAAAAATTTCATGGCGGCCAAATCACATAGTTTTTGCAGATAATGTTCCAAAACTTGTGCAATAATTCATTCTACGATTAGTAATCAATACGGACATCCAAATGAAAATCAGACAAAAAGAAAACATATTTTGCTGACTGGATTGTGTCTTCTGGTAAGAATAAAATAAATAAGATAATCAAGAGCTTTCACTGTGGAAGTATGAAAAATTTCATGGCGGCCAAATCACATAGTTTTTGCAGAAAATGTTCCAAAGTTTTGCAATAACTCATTCCACGATTAGTAATCAATACGGACATCAAAATGAAAATCAGATAAAGGGAAAACATATTTTGCTGACTGGATCGTGTCTCTTGGTATGAATAAAATATAAATTAATTTCTCTATATTATATTGCTTCTTGCATTTTTCATTCGACGACAAGTAAATAAATATCTGCAGCCAAGTAGTTAAACCACAATTACTATCAACCCATACGTTTTTTAAAATTAATTGTAGCTTTGATTACTTTAGTTAGTGATGATCTCTGAAAAAACTTGATAATTACTTTAGGTTTTAGAGAGGTTTGTCACCACAGCTTAATAAAAGGGAAATAAACAAATATTTTGTACTGGTCGGAAATAAAATTTCACAATCCCTCCGAGCATATTGAGATAGCAATATCATCACTGCTCCCAGACAATAACATTACCGTGCTCCTAAGACAACGACCGTCGGTTTATAAAAAGGGAGACCGAGGTTTCAAGATATATAGCGAAATCCGGAAGACAGAGATGACTCTCTCGGTCTTTAATAGCGAGAAGTTAATGAGGGACGGGGTACAAATAAATGGAATTTCTTGTACGTTGATATTATTCCTCAAAATATACTCCAGACGGTCGTTGTTAAAGCAGCTCAATTTATATTTTTCGTTAGTCGGGAAAGCAGATATCCACCTGCCAGCTTTACTTAATTAAATTGCTATACAAATGACGGTGTCGCAAACGGGTGTTTCTCAACGAAATAAACTGAAGCGTAGAAGAAGGAGAAAGAAAGACAGAAGAAGAAAAAGATCGAGAGAGCGAGAGAGAGGAAGAGGCAATCGTGAGATAACGCTAATATTCACAGCGAAATGAGAATGTTTTGAAGATAGAACGCGATTGAATTAATGGAATGACGCTTTGTTGACCATAACTAACAAATTGCACGATTGAAACGATCGGGATGGCAAACGAGAAGGATGAAAATAGGCGTGTCGAGACAGAAGAGCGGTGTATCGCGATCGGAGCAGTCGATTGATATATTTTGAGAGTTCCGTGTCGCGCCGTAAAACGAGTACCGGTGGGACTCGAAAATTTCGAGGACTTTTAAACGCGTTAATGACCGGCATTCACTCTGTCCGGCTGGATACGTTGGATTTCCGCCAATCAGCACAGCAATTAGCGAAATTCACCGAACGTGCTTGTTCGGCAATTGGGTGAAACGATCTGACGGCCAACTGGCAGATTTTTGGTCTTAATAAATATACCGTTTAAAATTAGAGCTATCCGATCGAAAGGAATTACCAGGCAGAATACGGCATCAACCGGTAATACGTCCACCGATATCGAATATTCGCTAAATTCATCATACACAGGACATTAAGGGTCACCAATTTCGCAATATTAATCTCCCCATCTATCTTTCAACGCGCCCTCGCAGTCTCTATAGAATCGCGGGTAATATTAAATTTATTTAATCATAACCTCCTCTCCCATAAGGACACTCGCGAGGTCCTTCATTCGGTGTTCGATGGTATGAATTTTTTATCAGAGATGCCCCGGCGCTCGAACAAAATTAAATTAGAATTATTAATTATGACTATTGCGAATTCATCGCAGCTTTTGTGCCGCATACCTGTATCATTTTGTACGTCACATTTAAAATGTGTGTTAGTGGCAAAAGCTAATGATTAAATCAAAACGCGAATCTCTTTTCGTAAATCGGCTAATAGTATTATACGAATCGAATTTATGATTTCATGCAACTGAAAACGTGACGTTCTACAATTTTTAATGCTGCATAGATGTATTGGACACTGATTGAGCTTCATCATGTCACTCACTGCCAATTGAAAGCTGATAATATGGCTGTCTATCTACGTGTATTATTTAATGATTAACATCGTTCACGTTAAATCAATTTCGGAGCAATTAGGATTTTAAAACGTCGACGAAAAGTATCGAGTTCTTGTCTATTGTAAGAAAAAGACAGATATTTCAATAGTTACAATATAAAACACATTTTAGTTTCAAAAATTGTGTTAGCATCTTCGGCTGAATGGTTTCGATAAGCTCAAACTAAAATACGTCTAAAACTGAATGTTATCGAAATTCATGTTACATATTTATCCGTTTTCTGACTCGATATACCCGCGTAAGGTTCTGTTTGCAATTACTTTAGTAATTTAAAGAAATAGAACTCCTAGCGCAGAAATGAAGTTAAAAATTGAACAACGTTCGAACTTATACTAGAATAAAAATACACCATTTCCCGGTTAAACAAATTCTTGCTTTGGCGTAAAAACCTCGACGGATTACGAGGAAAAGCCGAAGCAAGACACGCAAAGATTTATTCAATTAAATAAAATAATACATAAATTACGAAGGCTCAGCATTTAAACTTCATTTAAGGAAATCAACGTGATACGAACAAATTATATTCTAAATGGCTATTCTAATGTAAAACTAAGAGAGCTCTTTTACCGTTTATCATAAGATCTCAACACGCAGTGATCCACAGCAGAGTTCCACTGGAACTCCCTGTACGAATGCCGGCTTGCCCTTAGGACACTCCTTCGCCGGTAGCACTACGGTTAGCCTTGCGATCCGTCCCAGCTCCGGTATGCACTGCGAAGGAGCTTCAACGCTTCCAATGCCCTCGAATCTCAAATGTGCAACCGGCCTGGTAGAATGCAAGTCTTGCCGAACCGAGTGCACAAAACTTCTCATTACCCGGGATCACTGGTGGAATACTCAAGGCCAAACTAAACAAATTACAATTTATCACGGGAAAAACATCACGTCGTCTCACACATTTTTCAATCGTTACCACAACAACCCTCGCTTGTCAATTGCGACAACCGTGAATCGCTCGCCAGACTCGTGAATTCATTTTTACATGTCGAGACTATCGTCTTCTATCACGGCGCATTCGATCGAGATCACAAAATCGCGAACAGGTTCTAGAAAGTAGATTTTCGTGGCTGTAATAATTCTATGGGCGACTGCAACATTCGAAGTCCACAGAGGCAGAGGCAGTGTATTAAAATTGCCAGTGCGAGTGTATATCGAACTGGATCCCGCAGCCATTACCGCAGTCGGTCGTAATAAAGGGTGGTATTCAATAACTAAATACAATCAGCATAAATCCCGGGATCCGTCGTGTCCACGGTCGCGTTCACATAAATCTGGCCTGTGGGGAGGGGCGACCATAGGAGCAGCAGCCGTATGAAAATCAGCCGACGGTGTATTTATCATAGCGTTTCGCGATCACGAGTCGCGGTAAAACGGACGCGGGCCGCCGAAAGAACGGACATGCCCGAGGCCGAATACGGCCGTGGGCGCTGGTTAATTTCCGTTTGACTAACGCAACGAGTGTCGCCGGCCACGTTTCCGTGACTGGCGCGACGTTCTGTATAATACAGAACTCTGCCGCACCCCCGTATGTGTACACACGCGTGTACGGTATGTCCTGTAGGGGTGTCCTGTAGGGGTGTCCTGCACCGGGCCAGTTCTATCATGCTGGCACAGCCCGGCTCTGGACGTGTATAAACATCCACCTAAGTAGAACGTTTCGGCATTGCGACGTACACATGTCGGGGCCGTGTCGATAACCACCGCGCTGCCTGTCGTTTCGACGCCATCCTGACTCGGGGCTAGAAACGGGGTGACTGACAGTTAGGGGAGGCTTCGAAATTTTAGAGTGTACTATACACTCTGGTACACAGTTGTTTAAAAAAATAAAAACCAATTTTTTCGTAACAACTCCGGCTAGACCCTTTTATTAACCAGCCGTTAGTTAGGTGCGGTCTCAAAGACCCCAGAGATTTTAGATTGATTGTAACATTGTAACATTGTAACAACCCGTGACAGCGAGTCGGGCCTGAGTGTATTTAAAAATTTAATTTCGTGGATCTGCGTTTTTACTCCGAAAAATTACAAGCCTCTTATCCAGCCAGTTAACTGTGGCGACCTCTTTTCACAGCGCGCACACCTGTATGTGTCGCGAAAATCAAGCGATGACGCCAGTGTATACGGGGACGCACGAATCCATCTCAAATTATTTATAATTATCATTTGTTTGTTTCATTTCGTCTTGCCCTCTAAACATTTTAAACGTATTAAAATTTACAAATATAATTTAGTTCTCGCCAGAATTACAATTTAAATATCAAATTGTAACAAAATTTTACGCATGACGGATATAATCGTCATGACACAAAATTCTACCACATCTCCATGACGGATATAGTCGTCAAACACACTTAACTGGTTGAGCAATACCTAATTTTATATTCATGAAGAAGGTATTTATTTCTATAATACAATATATTATTTCGGTGGGTCTGCGAGACCCCACCTTACCACTTTCGATACATTTTCCCACCTTACCAACGCCTGGTTAAAATCGGCGCGTTGCATTACTTCCGTAACATCTTTTGTAAAAAAATTGATTTATCAGTCTGGACATTACCGTAAATAAATTACAGCGCGGTTAGGTGAATTCGCGTTGATCGGATCGCGAGATCTGTTCCAAAAAATTTTCGCGTAAGCGTCGGATCTGTGATTCGGTATTTTTTCCGCGGCAACAAAGTGTCACTGTGCCTCAGTCCCGATAACAGTGTTTTCTCAAATCCTTTGGCCGCTGTAAGGAGCAAACGCGATTATTCGAGTGTGGCGGAATCAGGGAAGAAGGAGGACAGAGCCGGGGAGTAGAAAAGACGCCGTGAGATCAGAGTGGAATTGGTACAAACCGAATAATTCCGACAGAATTCCCACTTGAATCCGGCGTAATCGAGACGCGCGACGGCGCGGCGCGCGCTTTATCGATTGATCTTTCTCTGTCTAGGTAAGGCGAACCGGGGTTTCTGGGAAAGAAGCAACCGGATCGATCCCGTGTGCAACAATGCTTCGGGATAGCCTGCATAAATGTACTCCGCTCCCACGTATCGGTAAATCCTTACCTAACGACCAACGACTTGGCAAAGTCCGAACGTTCCAGGGCACTTTTTCCTTAGCTCCGCGTTCGCGCGCGCCTTTTTGTACCTACGAGAGCTGCTCCTTCCTCGCCCTTCTTCATTCCCGTGTAATCCACGGTACATTAGCCGCGACCCTAGAACTAACAAGCTTAACGCATCATTCTACCGGTTCTTCGTGATAAACACGTGATAAAATGGGGCAAATTCTTTCGGACTGTCTAACTTTCGTCTAATGACTCGGATAAATAAGACTGATACGGAGTTTTTCAATAGATCCACTTGGTCTTTAATGGCGGAGAGGTGATTTTCGATGATGGAATGGTACGCGACTCTGTTTTTCATTCGTAGCAACAGATAAGTGCATTTTTCTTCATTGAAAGTCATCTTCACGCACATTAAAAATGTTATTCGTCAATTGCAAAGCCCAAGAACCTTTTTAATCATTTTCGTAACCTCAAAGTAACGTGTAGATGTTTCTAAGTCGTTTCAATCTGTCTACCGTTTCAAATTGCACTTATCCATTTTTGTCGCAAAAGTATAAAATCCGCAGTCTATACGTTCTTGTTACATTATATGCAATCCTATGTACAATGAAAGTTTACACTTTATTAAAGTGTTTTTATTAAACTCAGTGAAATAATAATTTTATGAAGTACTTCAGTAATTCTCTCTTTTGTCAATCAATCTGTGAAAGACCTTCATAATTAAATAAATGAAATCATTTTTGAATGAATAAACTTACATTTCTGTACCAGATACAATTTATAAAATTATTACGGTAATGCGCATTCAGTATAAACACGCCGAGCATATTATTACACAAAAATGAGCATCGGTTTCAGTCAACATTTCACAGTCTAATTATTACCGCCATCAATGTTCAGACGTGTGTACTCGAGAAACAAACACTCCAGGCGCTGTCAATGTAAACTGTGATTCCCGATGGCCCATATCCTGTACAGGGTGTCCCAAAATCATGAGACCACGCGCGATCGACGAGAAAACACGCCCATCTTAATGCAAACACAAATCGAAACACGGTCGGTATCATTTTGCAAGCTGAAAATACATTTTCATGATATTACCTGCTGAAAATTGATGGTTCGACATCCGACGCGCTGTTTAAACTACCGCTCAACTGGCTATGATTTAAACAGCACTTACCGGAAGTTAAACCATCAATTTTCACCTGCTAATATCTCGGAAACGATGCCTGAATTTGCGGAACGGTGAAAGACAAGCTAGTGACATGTGATTATTAGCATTTATAAACAAAAAAAAAACACGAAACACAAAATAATGAAAATGTCACGAGATTTCAAGAATTCTTTTCTTTGCCACCTATCGAAAGAAATTATTGAAAGAATAAATTAACATTTCTTCCAATGAAGATTCCAAGTCATTAAGTATGAAACTTGACAAGTAAAACACAAATTTCAAACACATTTGTCAAGTTTCATACTTGATGACCTGGTCTTCACAAGTATGTCTAAAAAATAAACTTCTTAATAGAAGAAATATTTTTCTTCCAACTATGTTCAATCTTTAGAAAGTAACCGATAATGCATGAAAATGTATTGTTATGATTTGTCAGCTTCTCTTGGTATTAAAGAGAGGTTCTGCGTAGTATTTCTAATTCAATTAACACCTCGACACTCTTTGCCGTAACGAATCTGTAGTTTATTAAATTATGTACACTTGTTACACAGGATTCGTACTGGAAACCTTATCTATCTCGGTTTGTGACTAGATTTTCTTTTTTACTACTGTCTCGGTTGTCAAATAATTCCTTTCTGACTTCTATCCCTGAGTTCGTTCGCTTCTCACCTCGGTGGTGAGGCTAAAAGGTGGGAAAAACAGTCCCCTTTGCGGGGTGAGAACATCCCATTCGTTGACTGACTTGAAGGAGGAGCCGTTCCCATACGTCTCCTATCGGCGGAGAAGGACATCCACACCTCAAGCCAATCGCGGAAGAACATGCCCAAACAATGCTACGGGCGGCGGACCCAGAGTTGAGTGGCAAAACGAAATGCCCAAGTGGCTCGCACGTGCGGTTGTTTTATTGCCCTTGTCCCAAGTATTTTCCAAGGACTCGGAGGACAGAGTCGTCTGTCTGCAACCTTAAGGGGTTGCGCTTAATGAGGGTCCCGAAGCCGATGGCCCAAGAAAGCGCCAATTGATCCTCGGATCCTCACGTATTGCAGGGCTGGTTTGCACGTGAAAGTCAGGTCTTATTTTTATAAGACGGGTAAACGGAAAGGTGCTGGCCTTCTCGCGACCCTTGTACATGTGTCCCGAGGACCAACGGCACTTTTTATGGACCCTTCTTATGCATGTCATAACATGTATCGCGCGTACAAAAGTCGTTCCCGAAGGGTCGAGTCCAAAAATTAGGTTCGGTTAGGTCTCTAGATTCTTGTATTAAAAATCAAAGCATCGTACACAGACACTGGAAAAACATCAGACTCGTCTTTCCGCCAAAGAAAACTCCGTACTCCGCCTAAGAAAACTGTGTCAAATCGTGACAGCAGAAGGACAAGGGTCAAGTAGGTTTTCGAGGGCGCAAGAATACCGTGGGTTTCATTATGCCAGAATTCCCGATACATACAGCGGGTCATAAAATATCCACTAAAAGCTTCGCGTGACAGATCCGTTCAATAAATCATATTCCCGTTCCGTGAACGGTGTATTTAAACGGAATAAAGCGGCGGAATATAAAACGTTATTCCGTACGTTGAAAAATATCCCTGACAAAGTGTGCCTTTTGTAGCTCGTTACGCAGTCGACGGGCTTTATCAGGATTTGGTCGAAGAACGGTCGACCGGTGGTCAAACGTACCGGGGAGATGATATCGCGCAACGTCACGACGTCCGCGAGCTGCCGGTGTATAAGGAAGTCGCTCGATTCCACGAGAATTCTGATTGCCTCGCGAGTACCCTCGAACGTCTATCCCGTCGAGAAGAGTCGAGGCTGCGGCCACGGAATTTTCGTCGAGAGAAATCGATGTCGACCACCTCCCGAGCACGGGAATCGCCGTACGCGAAATTCTATATTGAAATCGAACGGCCACCTCCTCGGAAACTTTACAATTTCCTGGGCAGACAAACGACGATAAATGGTGCACTTTGGTCAACGTTCCATACACATTACCGTCGAATGCATGTTCCCTTATCGGTTTCTCGGTTTCATAAACTGAAATAAATCGAGAGTAGAAGCACGCCGGACCGGGAAACTTTCCGTCGGAATGGAATTCGAGAAAGCTGCCGCGGGAATATTGCATTCGTCTCGACGAGACAACGCACACTACCCCGAAACAGACGAAAAGAAAATACAGAAGACCATTGTCTTCTTGCTCTACGTGTTGCAGCTTTGTCGGAAGAGTCGATAATTTATCTGCGGCGGCGCACGGTAGGGTAAAGTGATGAATTTTGGGTAAAAATCCAATAACTTTCGATAGAAATGAGGTAGAGCGATGATTTTTTTACAGAATATGAAAAAAATCATGATTTCACTAGTTTTTTTTTTACACAAATCGACTTTGTTCAAAACCCTGAGGTAGTAGACAAATTTTACGACCGGTAAAACAATCTAAATCTACGGAAAATGATGCGAAGAAAAAAATTCTAACCGAAACATGGTATTGGATAAATCACAATTATCTTGTAATACTGCAAGTTTAACTTTTCTCAAAGTTAAAAAACGTTCCAACCATAATCTCTGAATTTTCGCATATTCTGAAATATTTCAGCTTTAATTCTTAACAAATCATCGCTCTATCTCATTCCTTTCTATGAAAACCAGACTTTACATAAATTGGTTTACACAGACATAACGAGACATAATTAATGCAGCCTAACCAACCAAACCAGAACAACGCAAACTTACTTGTATCTAGCACGATCTAATTAACGCAAACTAAGTAACCCAAACTTAATGTAACTAGCGTAGTCTAGCTATTGCAAGCCCAGTTTAACAAAATTGGTAAACAGGATGCGGACCTTCATGCAAAATAAAAATGTTCTACATAAATTTCAACAAACGAAACCCCAATAGAAATTTGTTTATTTAATCATTCTGATAAATGAATAAAATTGTTAATGCTTTCGGCGCAAGGGTTCGATCATTTGTTACTCAATTTACAAAGCAATTTTACAAATTACTAAAGTAATTCCGACGTTTCGATCTTCATTCGGATCATCTTCGAGGGTTACTAGAATTGCGTCTGTGAAAATGTTGTTTTTTTAACAAATTAAGAATATTTTGAAATTTAAGAATACATAACAGAGAAAGGAAAAAATGCTTAAATTAAACTACTCGCTAGATTTGTGATGAAAATTAATAAATTCGACGTGAAACTGTAATACTTGTTGAATGCATGCCGGTTGTCGAGACACTGAGGTAAAACACTTCTTAAAAAAAAAAAAATTTTCAGAGACGCAATTCTAGTAACACTTGAAGATGATTTGAATGAAAATCGAAACGTCGGAATTACTTTGGTAATTTGCAAAACTGCTTTGTAAATTAAGTAACAAATGATCGAATCTTGCGCCGAAAGTCTTAACAATTTTATTAACAACAAATACGATCGATAGAAAGCTATAATTCTAATAAATCGAAGATAATAGTTTTTTTGATGAACTATTGATATTTACAGTATACATTTAGCAACACTTTACGCAACATCACCGTCACGTGGACAGTAAACATGTTTATATAAAAACTTGTTGGATATCACCTGAGAATAATGATTTCTTCTGAAGAGAAAGATGTAAACTCTCATTCGATGAGGAGTTCTCATCGACTCCTCATTCTAGAGGACTCATCAGTAAGGCTACCTAGCGGGCCCTGCCTTAGACGGTGTAATCGGCAATTGAGGACGGTGTATATATACAAAACGTGTGGCAACTCGGATCTAGCGAGCAAGGATAGCTGCAGGCTTGGACTAACTGTCCATCTGGCGCCAAAGCCGGAAGTTAAACGCCGCCACACTTCATTGCGATAGGAGCGATACTATGTCGCAAAGGGTTAAACAAGAAATTCACGAATGAAAGCAAAAACACCTAGCAGTCACTAACTTCCTATTAGTCTTTTCACGAACTACTGGTGTTTGCAAGTATACATTCAACATCGCTGTAGGCAATATTACACAATAAATAATTCCGTCAATTTGATCGTCCACCATAAAAATGCATAAAGTCTAGAAATCACCAATTTGGTTGACGGCGAAGTACCATTGGTCCAAACATGTCCTTGCAGAATCCGCAGCAGTTTTGACGCACGGCGCCTCGCTCGGGAGCAAACTTTCCTACCCATCCGATCCCGGATTCCATCATAAATCTAAATCCCGGGGCATGAGAATTTCAAAAGAAAAAGCAAGTCGGCAAAAGAACGGCACCGTGGAGCAGGCTCGTGGACCGAACTCCGGGGTGAATCGTCGCAGCTTTTGTGCGGGCTCGATAGCCCGTGCCGGGTAAACAAGCCTACGGGACACAAAACAGGGTCTACGATGCGGAAGCGAGTCCGAGGTTCCGTCCAATGGACTTTCCTCTATCCGTTCACGGGATGTCGAGCACCGTCATTACGTCGTATGCAGACGAGCCGGCCGTAGGAACACCGTGGTAGATAGAATAGAAACACAGACAGAGACCAAGGAATAGGTACGCGAAGGAGACGAGCCGAACGGAAGGATTTTCGGATGCAAATTTTATTCCGTTTCTTTCCCGAGCGGCCGCACCTTCCGCTTCAACCGAAGAATCGTCTTCCTTCCATCCAGTCAGTCTTTCTTCCCGCCCCCGGCTTTTTCCGTCCGTCCGACTTGCGAGTTCCTTTAACCCCGCGGGCTCCTTTTTCGATCCCGCAGGATCCTTCACGCGTCGCCGGGCCAATCCGACAGAGTTATCGCGGACTGTTTTTCGCTAACCGAGGATCGCGGATCCTTGTCGCTGCGGTAAAAACGCGACATCGCGGCGGCTAATGAATTCCGACGTGTACCCGCCCATCTCCGGATCCCCGGACACCGACGAATACATCCGGGATCAAGAAAGATTTCCGATCCTCGACCCGCCCGCTGGGACCAACGAAACGACTCTGTCTTCCGGAGACAATCGTCGATCCTGGAAAATAAGTGGATCCGAGGATCTTTCGGGGAAGCAGCTGGCCAGCTGTGTATCTCGTTAAACTGCACTGTCTACGAGGTGTCCCGTTCACTGAAAGACTATTTTCGGCGGAATCTGAGGTGAAAAATTGGCGCTTGCACACTTAGAGTGCCTCCGATGGACGATTGATCTGAAAGTTGGTGGAAATAGTTGTAACATCAATGGAAATAGTTGTAACACGGGTGGAAATAGTTGTAACACGGGTGGAAATAGTTGTATCATGGGTGGAAATAATTGTAACACGGGTGGAAATAGTTGTAACACGGGTGGAAATAATTGTAACACGGGTGGAAATAGTTGTAACATGGGTGGAAATAATTGTGACATGCGTGGAAATAATTGTAACATGGGTGAAAATCAGTAAGGGTTCTCGTGGTTAGCACATCGGTGAAGAGATTCACAGAATTTGAGGATCCGACGAGTCGTCTTTGTCTTGTTGAAATTATTTAGGAAGAAACGAAATTTTTGTTTGGATATTGTTTTTTTATAATTGCTGCAAGATATTTTTATTTTGCAAGGTTCACTGGTAATTTCATTTAAGAAGAATGCTGCTGTTCATTTTTAGTGGATATGGAAAGCAACTTTTTCAAGGTATGATTTGATCAATTGCAAAATCCCTGTGGGTTTGTGTTCGAGTAAATCAAGCATTTCGAGACAAATTCATTGTATATCAAAGTAGCAAATTTATAGGACATGCCAATAATTAAATATAATATGACTAATGCGTCTATCTATTGTTCGCTAATGCCACTTGTAAACATTTGTCCATTATGCAATACCTTTCACCGGTGCTATTGTCTAGTTATTAATTTATGTGAAGTCATTACGGAAAATAGGTAACATTATACCACTGTCAATGTTTACTGACATTAACATATATTGATTTGCTAATTATAATTGTTCACCTACTTCTCTTTCATAGCATTGTCATTTTATATTTTTAATTATCTTTTGCTTTCTCTTTAACATGTAATAAGAGAAAATTTTTCTAGGTTTAGTTATAAAATTGGTATTTTATGTATAGAACCTTAAATTCTGTATGAAATCAATTTTGTTCAAATCCAATGACAAAACTGAAATTTTCTACATCCTTTGAATTCTGTCTCACTAATTTGTTTTCATCGGAAGCAACGATGTAAATTCATTTTCATCTACACGAGAAAAGAACAACGAACCCCGCAAACAAAAGGATCAAAGACAAACGGGCACATGACAAAATCGAATATACACCAAGAGAATTCTACATTTTTTTCTTTTTCGAAGTACTGCCTTTGGAGGACCGTTTCAAAAAAATTCCAAAACGCTCGGCACGAAACTCGTTCCGGCAAACAGCGACCATATTCGATTCCTTTCGCATTCGATGAAAAAAAAGAACTCGTAACTGCTTTTCCAAAAGTCAATCAGAAATCGACTTTGGGAACGTATCGGATTCTATTCTGGTAATGGAATTGAACTTAACCGACTTGAACCATTTCAGTGACGATCCAGTTTCTATATTATAAAAAAATGGCTAAAGATTTGCATAGACCTTTTCTTGTTATTTTTATAGAGTGATAAAAAATAGTCAGTTTTAGTGCTCTGTAAAGCTAGGGTTAAGCAAGAGATAATTTTTTAAATTATTTAGTGGCTCATTTGAGTGTGATTCAGGTTTTGCAGGAAAATTATTTTGCAAGTGATGAAAAGCCACTGTTGCGGTAAAATTATCGTGGAACGCGCGGAATGCGATTATCTTCGAAATCCTTCGTCTAGACTGACCCAGTTGCATTCCGATCTGAATTTATTCCTATCTGCCCCGTTTTTCAAGTTCGCCGCTCCTTCCCGTAATCATTATTACATCGTCCCAGTGTGCGGTATAATGTCGCCTGCCCCGGCGACCATTTAAAGCGGTCGCTGTTTATCTAAAATTTATTCCGCCGGTGTATTAGCGGAAAATTTATTCGAGCTCGTAATTCACCATCCGGTCTTTCCTGTTTGCAATAAATCTCGGCTTCGTTGAAATGTTAATCGAACAAGTCGCCCCCTCTAAACGGCGCGCGACTCACTCTTTCCAGTTACACGATTTATTCTGCTCGTGTACTCCAGCACGCTCGGAGCAAAGACGCGACAAAAATGTTGCTCGCGAAACAACGTTGACGACAACTACTTCAACGAACTATCATAGTGTCGCGTCGCTGTCCTAGAACACTCGACAGTGGCTTCGGTCTTGGTGAATTGGTTCCTCCGAGAACCAATCTTCAGCGCGCACGGCTTTATAAATTGTGGTCCATAAATACAGCTGCGAGGCGTCTCTGTTATTTCAAGTAACAAATTATTCTGTAATGTTGAAACGCGTTTATAATTTACTGTAACCGATTTCGTTGCGATGTAACGTTTGTGGAACGAGCGTTGGCGTTGAGCGTAGTGATGGGCATTCAATACTCTGTCTTGCAAAGTTTTCGAACAAATCAATCACCACGATTCGATATTTATTCGAAATCAGAAATTCTTGAAACTCTTGAATGTCTTGAAGTCTCGAAAATTTTTCAAGTCTTGATAATCTTAATAAATGTTATACTTTTTATAATATTGGTACGTTTATACTGTTATTTATCCCAATACTGACATGACGTAATCATTTTTTCGTGATAGATGTAACGTTTAAAGAGTTTCAATTCTTACAAACCTTCCAAAGATTTAAGGCTTTCAAGATTTTCAAGACAATGAAGACTTTGAAGACGTCCAAGACTTTCAAGACGTCCAAGACTTTCAAGACGTCCAAGACTTTCAAGACGTCCAAGACTTTTAAGACGTCCAAGAGTTCCAAAAGTTCTAAGCTTCGAAATATTGCAAATGATTCGAATTTTTCGTCGTAAACATTGAATCGTAGCGAATCGAAGTGACACACATCCCATCGCTAGTTGAGAATCATTGGCAGTGCTGATTCTTGTGTATTTCATTTTCTTAATCGAAGACGACATGTGTGTTATTATGCCCTCATGATTTTTGTATACAGATTGACGAGTTGACTAGCAAAAGAGTGACGAATCAAATATATTTGAATATTCATGATTGTATAAAACTATATTTATATTTGGGGGACAGTCTGTAGAATTATTCTATAGAAACAACATTGTTATTCTTTTCACAGATAGATCGCAAACAATTCTTAAACTTGAAAATCTTATGTGTTTCTTTACGTAGACTGTTAGTTCTTCCTTTTATCCGACGGTAAGCGATTGACAGATTGTGAAAATGTAACAGGCAGCAAATTTTGTACAATGCCTCCTAATTTGTGTGCGCTAAGAGCAATGGTTCTTGCAGAAGTTTCTGGTCAAGTACTGTTGTAACAACGCGGCTTACGGACGCGTGTAATTCGATCGCTTCCGCGCTCGCTCCCCACTAACGATCGTTCATTGCTAATAATTAGAGAGTAATGCGAATAGGTATCACTCTGTGGTTGTGTAAGTAATAAGAGCTCATATCAGCAGTACGAGCAGTTGGTATTATTTGTGTTAATCTAGTAAAATTACATGTGTAGACCGATATAAATCCAATAAAGCGACGGAAAGCGACGGAAAGCGAGGGAAAATTAATTGAAATTAATTGAAATTCAGTGAAATTTGCAACAGGAGGTATGTAATTAATGTATTCTAACTGAACAAGGTGTTAATAATACTTATTCGTCCGATTCCAACTGTAGATATGTTATTTTATAATACTACCTTTTAAGCAGCTTTTCGTCCGATGCGCACGAATGAACTTGTGAATGCATAAATGTGCACCATTAACCAATTGAATCGCATGTTAAATATGAAATATTTAAATTTGCGGTTCGTATGTGAAAATACAGTAAATTTTTGCTGCACGATTAAAACTTCTACAGAAAGATTAAAATAGCAATATAATGGGCTCGGTTTTATCTCATGAGGTAATTTTCATAATATATATTAAAGGCCATAATGTGCGAAACAAACTTTTATCTACTTTCCTTATAAATTAGTTACTGTTAATTAATATTAAATGTAGCGTATACTAATAGCTGCTATTAAATGTGTAATGGATTTATTAGAGAAGCGAACACTAGTATTTATAGAAAATGATTTTCTGTTGTACTGAAATACCCAAGATGACGTGCCGTTCCGTTGCGTGATTTCCATTAGCGAAAATCTCGTCTTCATTCCACGTGGTACGGATTTGCGAAGGTCAGTTTCGTCGAACGACGGGACGTGCAATGTAATTTTCTGCAAACGGCCACGTGATCGGCTATTCAAAGCGTTCGATCCGAAACTTCCATTATAGGTTCCAGAACATGCATACCGCAATATCTTACAACCTCAATACAGGGCGTAACACTTGTTTCTGACGGCTTTACGAGCGTCTTCGTATTCTATAGCTATACATCAGATGCTACACGAGGCCGACCTAGCATCCTCGAGACGTTACACGGAAAACAGAGATGCCTTCTTCCCGCTTGAACAGTGTCGAACTTTTCCCTCACGTATACTGTGCCTGCTAAATCGTGACGCAATAAAAACATACTGCACAGAACAATACCTCAAAAACGCAAACTAAATTATTACAAACGAATAAGTTCGAGTACATCACTGAAAAATCGTGCTTAACAATTTTTCTTTTGAGACAAACACTTTTTTTCTCTTTCCCTATCACATTAAAGTCGTAGAAAATACTTAAAAAATAGCATCAAATATATATGAATATATTCTCGTTTATGTTAATCTTGTTACTCCTTTGAAGTAATTCTTTATGAAAATCACGGTTTACTTCATCGTTTTAAATACACGTAGAAATATATGTGTGTTTAAAATAAACACCCGGTATATTTAAAAAATTACTTAATTCTTGAATAAAAAGGACTAGGCACGTTAAAAGACGACCAGCAATTTCAAAAAGTATTATTTCATTGCACAGTTAACATGTTTTTAGGAAATTCTAGTATGTCTGACCAATGACATGTCTATACTACTTACTATCCCTTCCAGCACGATAGGTGCAATCCTATTTCATTTCATAAGTTCCGTTCCGATTTATACACTATTTAATAATCAATTTAAAATATTCCACTTATACTTCTCGACTTAGAATTCACAAAACTGCAATAAATATTGACATTTTTATCAAGTGGACGATTAAATTTCTGCTATTTCGAAAACACAAAAAAGCCAATTTAAAAGATTGTAATTGTATACTAGTGTACGAAACCAATGTAAGAATGTAATCGACGTCCCAGCAGTTAGCTGAAACGTTCAAATTGTTAGCGGAAGTTAGATCGGCGTTAGGCGAGGCGAAATTTCATTCATCGCATAGCATTTCAATGCCGCCAGAATGTCGAGTAGATTAAAGTTATACGGGCGACTAATTATTTCTTGTCCTTAGGCTAGAGCCGGATTGTTTAGCGTTTACGTCTTTGTCGTGCGTGCTGTCGTTCTTGCTTCTATGGTACGAGCGTACGTGTTTGTACATAGTCCGGAAACTTGCTGTCTAGAACCTCGTGGGTGGAATACCTTGGAGTTTCGAATGCCGGAAGCTAGGCGTACGAATCCGCGGGAACAGGTGTGGGAGAAAGAGGTTAAACTACGAAAATCCAAGACGAATTGATATTAGAGGATGACACAATATTTAAATTAACACGTTCGACAACAAAATCGAGTTTGAAAATTCAACGAATACGCGTGCTATTTGATGGATACAATTCTACTTCTTGCAAATACTGAAACGAAATATCAAACTAAAAAATATACATATTCTCAAATTAATTTTTCGTATAGATGTAGGATCGGGTTTGGAATTAGTTGGTTTCCAACAAGTTGTGGGTAACAACGCGATTTTATTTTAACGATATTCGGGAGGATGGGGTTACAAGGTGATGTTCGCTCTCGCGACGACCGGACACGACTTTGTAACCCCATCTTCCCGAATATCGTTAAAATAAAGTCGCGTTGTTGCCCACACCTTATTGGAAGTCAACTCATCCCAAATCCGATCCTACATAGATTCACCTCCTTGCGGCTCTTGTACCACTAGATTGATCACACCCTGTATATACAGGGTGCGGCACCTAAAACAGGTCACCTGAATAAATCGCTTGCTTTTGAAGATGGAAAAAAAAGGATCAGACCAAACTTACTTGATATCGAGGGGCTCGTAATCTGATGTCATTAATTTTTTTATAGATGGAGACGTCAAGGAGATACGAAGGTCAACTCTGTTTTTTAAATGGAACGGTATGGTTTTTTATTTACATTCTGATAGTGTATTTCAAGACGAATACAATGACCTATTACGAAGGTCATTCAAGGTCACGCAAGGTCAACTGCAATAGAAAATAAAATGTCTCAAAGCACTCTTCAAATACTTTTGTGTCTTCTCTGGTTGTTGGCATACTGCTCTTCTAAGTATTGGTAAGGGTCGCAGAACATAAATAAACATACCATCGCATTGTACGCTTACCTGTATCCAGAAATGTTATTAGTAGTTTGACTACCGACTAGAGTACGTCTTCGAAATATTCAATCCGAGTGTTCAATTTTCAAGAATGCGTTACACGATATCAGAGAAAGTGGAAATGGTTATCATTTATGGCGAATGTCATAGAATTGTGAGGAAAGCGGTACGCGTGTATGGTGAAAGATTTACCGATCGTAATAGTCCTTCGCTTTCTGTCTTTGCAAACATTATAAAAAAGTTTCGAGAAACTGGAAATGTGGATAAGAAAAAACGCACTCGAGCCAAAAAAGCAACTAATGATGGAAACACGATAAACATTGTAGCAAGTGTAATACAAAATCCACATGTTGGTACGAGGCAACTTGAACGCGAGAGTGGCATCGGTCAACGAAGTATTTTGCGAATACTTAAAGTTAACAAATTTCACCCATTCCACGTTTCACTGCATCAACAATTAAGTGAAAATGATTTTCAAAAACGTTTACAGTTTTGCGAATGGGGCCTACGGAAACTTTGTGCAAGACGATCAAATGTTGAATAAAATTTTGTTTATCGATGAGGCCACATTTACAAACCACGGACAAGTTAACTGTCGCAACATGCATTACTGGTCGGTAGATAATCCACGATGGCTACGAGAAGTGGACAAGCAGCGACCTTGGTCTGTCAACGTCTGGTGCGGCCTTCTTCGTAATAAAATAATTGGTCCATATTTCATCGATGGCACGCTAAATAGTCATAAATACGAGAGAATCTTAAAGGACGTCTTGCCAGAATTGTTAGAGGACATTTCACTGGACATGCGACAGTCCATGTGGTTCCAACAAGACGGATGTCCTGCTCGTTCAGCTCGAAATGCTACAGAATTACTGAACAGGACATTTGAAGGTCGTTGGATTGGTCGATCAGGAAGTAATAAATGCACGTTCCCGAGACCTGACACCGCTAGATTTTTATTTGTGGAGAAAATTGAAGGAACAAGCGTACCGCGAAAAACCAACAACCACAGTTGATATGCAAGAACGTATAAAAAGAGCTTGCTCTGTAATAGATACAACTGAAATTTGTCAGGCAGTATCATCGGTATTGCAACGTTTTAGATTATGTCTCGGTGTTCAAGGTAGACATTTTGAACACTTGAAGTAGCAGCGAATACGTGCATAACATGTTACATGTAAATCGTCGTAGCGTTCGAAGAGTGCTTTGAGACATTTTATTTTCTATTGCAGTTGACCTTGCGTGACCTTGAATGACCTTCGTAATAGGTCATTGTATTCGTCTTGAAATACACTATCAGAATGAAAATAAAAAACCATACCGTTCCATTTAAAAAAACAGAGTTGACCTTCGTATCTCCTTGACGTCTCCATCTATAAAAAAATTAATGACATCGGATTACGAGCCCCTCGATATCAAGTAAGTTTGGTCTGATCCTTTTTTTTCTATCTTCAAAAGCAAGCGATTTATTCAGGTGTCCTGTTTTAGGTGCCGCACCCTGTATAATTGGTTCGTTCAAGAAATCAATTATTTCGTTCGATTAATATTCGTTCAAGTAAAACCTTGGTGTACATTAATTTATATAAACAAGAACGAGCCAGCAGCATAATTCGTGTATCAAGAATATCGAAAAATCAAGACTCGAGAAGAAACTCTTTTCGCTAACATCACACGAAATTCGCAAATCATTTACTCCATACACACCATATTTTGCACACACGCTATTCGCGTGTTTCCGGTGTTCAGGCATTTTAATTTGCTGAGCTGCAATTTAATAATTCCCAGTACAGGGCGTAGCTCTGGCAACTTTTCGCACTCGGTAAGCGTTTAGTCGTTGAAAAATCTCGCGTGTGCGAATCGCGGTGGATCTAGGGGCGATGCAAAAAAAAAAATTGTTTGTCCGTACGCAGCAGGAACAGCGCAACGTCAGATCAAACACGCGGAGTGTTATAGCCGCAACGGGAGCGAGTGAGGTATGTTTGCGATGCCGTTTGCCCATCTATCACCGCTCGTGGCTGCACAAATTTGCAAGCCGTGATCCAGCAATCGCTGCCGCCGCTTCGCCCCGGCCTCTTAACGCTTTCTCTCCGAGCGTTCATTAATAACGAAGCGGTAATTAAAATTCTATATTCGACGCAGCGGAGCCGATGCAATATTCACACGCGGGTCTCCCGTGATTCTATTCTGCGTCTAGGATCGTGGAACACATATGTGACCGGAACGACGACGATCCGACGCCGTCGCCGGCGCTAATTACACCATCGGTTTCTTTGCATTTTTAATTTCTGCCTCGGAGAATCGCAGAGGAAAATGTATTCGGCTCGCGTTTGCTGGATCCTACGATCTCCGTCCGTACTCTCGCGATGGTACCGCGCGAATATCCGGTTTAAAAATTCAGTGTCTCCTGCTGGAGGATTTCCAGCTAACAGCGTTACCGTTGAATATCCTAGAAAGCGAATGAACTGAAAATTCTCCGACTTTTTGACGCCGGTTTTGTCGGATCACGCGGCTCTGAATAATGAAATGTTTGTTTGCGGAGAACGATCTTCGGCGAATGGATCTTTGTGTTTCTTCTAATCCCGGAATCGCTCCGGCGAAACTGGCTGCAGCTTTTTCATTTTCCGGCTCCGTTTGGACTACATTGCCTTTTTAATTAAAGAAATGAAAACTCAGCGGAGTTGACTTTTGTTTTGATCGTTTCTGTGCCAAGAGAATAATAGTCGCGACTATTTAGGATGAGCTGGAACTTTTCGTGGCGACTGATAACAATTTGTTTGGGTTTTATGTACTTACGGTGGTTATACATTTCTAAGTTTTTGGAAATCCCAATTGAATTTATGAATGTTGCCGATAAACATAGTACATCCAACTGAATCGCTCAATTTTGAAGTGATACATATTTTATCCTTATCCAACCACATAACTAAAAGTAGGCATTTCCCCACTTAATTACTAATATTCGTATATTGAATTATTGATGAATATTACTGAAATGTTATAAAGATATATAATTACAGAGTATAAGAAACAACAGAAAGATGAACAGAGAAAAATTGTCTGTGCGTTAAGAAGTTATATGAAGCTTTTACAGTCCTGGTTACTTCGTGAATTTGAATTACTGTATCACGTTTGTTTCGAATTTCTGACTCATCGATGCGATTTCTATGAGACAGCAATTGAGACGGTCTATCAGCGACGTTTCCTAGATGTCTGTCGAGGATTAACGTGGATTACTCTATGTACAGGATATCGGCGAGAACACTCACCACCTTGCGGCCATCACGATGCTAGGAACGTGCTTGATGACCGATGCGGTCAGGATCGTCGACAGTTAGTGATGAGGAGGAGCAAGTTGTCGGCGTGCCGATGGCCCAGGTCACCAGTAACATGCCGGTTCTCGTACACAGACCAGAACCAGGCTCCCTTCGAGGACTTCTAATCGGCGCTTTTCTTCTCTCGTCCTTGACACGGTGTCACTGCTATGACATAGGTAAGCCGAGACCCCTATTTACTCTGCCAAATCGATCCACGAGCAATCCCGGCCTTTCAATGCCAACTTCCCACGCTAAATATTGATACACTTATTTACCAGCAAACACACTAAAGAATTACAATAGAACCTCGTTCATCCGAACTAATTGGAAGAGTTACTTTTGATAGTTAAGATGCTAGGTCAAGTTATCAACTAATTTGTCAATCTTGTGGTGTACTTCAAATTTAATCATGTACATGTAAAGCTTGCAAATGAATTCGGGTTTCAGAGATTTTAATAATCGAGGCTCTACTGTAATAATTTTCACATGCCTTCATGATTATACGAACTAATTGGAAGAGTTACTTTTGATAGTTAAAATGCTAGGTCAAGTTTTCAAATAATTTGTACAATCAATCTTGTGGTATACTTCAAATTTAACCATGTACATGTAAAACGTGTAAGTGAATTCAGGTATCAGAGATTCCAATAATCGAGGCTCTGCTGTAATCATTTTCACGTGCCTTCATAATTATCCAAACTAATTGGAAGAGTTACTTTTGATAGTTAAGATGCTAGGTCACGTTTTCAACTAATTTGTAGAATCAATCTTGTGGTATACTTCAAATTTAACCATGTACATGTAAAGCTTGTAAGTGGATTCAGGTATCAGAGACTCGGATAATCGAAGCTCTACTATAATCATTTTTACGTGTCTTCATGATTATCCGAACTAATTGGAAGAGTTGCTTTTGATAGTTAAGATGCTAGGTCAAGTTTTCAACTAATTTGTACAGTCAATCTTGTGGTATACTTCAAATTTAACCATGTACATGTAAAATGTTTAAGTGAATTCAGGTATCAGAGATTCCAATAATCGATGCTCTACCGTAATCATTTTCACGTGCCTTCATAAATCTACTGTGATCGTTCCCTTAACGCGTATGTCAGTATTTAGGTACTTGCATTTAATACTTCTGCAAATTGTTACGTACGCACTTGTTGCTAATTAGTAAAATTGCTATGTCTATCTACTTTCCTAAACACGTATAAATCGATTGACATAACGTTTGCATTTACATATATTAAGTTAGATGATAACTTAAATAAAACAGATTAAAGCCAAAAAATAAATAGATAGCTTCTGGCGTCTCATAAGGAATTACGTTTTAGAAGTTCAGATAGAAAATAAGAATTTAATTTGACTATTGAGGTCTCTCTCCATTCTGGTCTGTTCTACTTAGCATATTCAGTGAGCATATAGTAAGTACCCATAGTCTACAGTTTCGGTCGTAACAGTTAAAACTAGGGGACACGCAAATGTCGATCGTTCCACGAAGCACTAGAATAGCAACCGTGTTCTAATCGTAAAGAAGTACTTCACCTACTATCCTCGGGAACTTCAATTTCACCTTTGTCATGGCCTAACTAGACTAGGTGAACGGAGCTCGTAACATTTCTTCGCAACTCTCGGCGGTGCTCGAATCTTCGGCAACACGAACCCAGGATTGATAGTTCCCTGCAGGACCAATATCACTGAGCAAACAGCGCAACTATACGTTCAATCTGTCGTCGATGAAACAAAGCGCACGACCCGGCCCGGTCTAGGGAAAAAATGTTCCGTAGTCACTGGATGAAAGATTCACCTATAACTTACTCGTTTGGACATCGTTCTGTAGCAGGTGTTCTAGATGGTGGCCGGTGCGGGCCAGGAAAAAATGTTTCAGCGAAATCATCGAGAATGATCGACAAAAATTGGCGTGAACACAAAACTTGATCAATCATACAATCTACAATAGTTATTATCATTTGAAGCTACTTTGACAATTCCATGTCAACAAGAAAATGGACCTGTGTCTTGCTGGCAATATTGTATAAATGTAAATGGTTTTTATACAGGCTGTGGCCGGGTGAGTGGGGCGACCGGGCAGGGGATGATTCCAAGTGTAAAAATGAGTCGAAAAAGTGGAATAACATTTTATTGTTTGACGCTTCGTTTTCGAGAAAATCGAGTTTGAAGTTTCGTCGGATTCGCGTGCTTCGGTATAAGGAAGAAGTAGAATTGGTCAGCAATGGTCAGACGCGTATTCGATGCGTTTTCAAACTCGATTTTCTCGAAACCGAGGCATCAACCGAAAAAATGTTATTCCTCCTTTTTCACTCATCATTACATGTAGAATCATCCCCAATCATCATCAATTAATATGTCTAGGACCAGCCAGTTCAAATTTAAAAAGCGTCGAATAAAATTCTGAAAGTACTACACTGGTGGAATTAATTCTGGACACTTTGAATAAAAATATTCTTTATTTCATATTTGTGCAGAAAATGTATATTCTCATATGCTAAATTGATACCGTAATATTATTATCGCAATCAATAATGTTTATACTTAATATTTTCACACGATTTGGTTTGTAAATGTTTTAAAATTTTTATTTCGAAAACTCAAAACTGTGTTGCTATCTTTGTCGATGCGCCTGGCAACAGGAAACGTCGCATGATGTGAAATAGCGAATCACAGGATACGTGGGTTCGTTGTAACAACCAATCAGGAAGGCCTTGACGGTTCTTGCAAACAGTTTCATTATCGTCTTAGTCAGGCATTGCGAGTTCAGAAGCGAGGACCTCAGTAAAGTTTTTATAAGTGCGAATAACGAATAAAATGGCTTCGAATACCTCGAAACGTGTTGAAATTGTAATTTTTCTTGTATATTAAAAGTATGGCTGCAAATGGTCTGTTTACTGATTGTTTTATATAAGCGTCGCCCTAAAATTAGAAAACCAATATTAGAATATAAAATATAAATGATTACATATTAAATAATTTGAATAAATGCGAAATTTAAGTAAAAATTTAGAAGCGTCCAGAATTAATTCCACTAGTCTAAGTGTCGTAGGATCGGCCAACGTTCTGAATCACGGGAAAAATATTTGTGAGGCGTTGGACACGATGAACCGTTCACGGTGTTCGATCGCGTTCGGAAGCATGTCCGATTCGGTCGGGCGCGACACCGTTATAATTGTATATTACCGGGGGCAAAATAGCGGGCCCGGGCTATTCGGGCGTCGTGTTTGCATCGGAGCGTCGCGTGCACAACAGAAAAAAATTTAAATTTTACAGCTCGAGTTTCGTTGTCGTGGCCGGGTCCGCGTTTTGCGCTCTCCGCTCGGATCGTATCAAGGGAAGAGAAATCCGCGCGGAATCCCCGGAGGCGGTGTATGCAACTCGGCGTGGTGTGCCGAGCCACCCCCGCATGTCCCGTCGACCGACCGACCACCCTCCTTCCACTACCCTCCTTCCTGACTCGCGTGTGTGCGTATTTATACGCGGCAGAACAAAGGGAGGGGCTAAAAAGTTTGAGAATAATTTTTCTCCGCTTTAGCATCCGGTGATATTACGGCGGGAGGCAATGGGAAAGACAAAACTAAAGTAAATTCATTTTCGTGGAATAGTCGCCGCACAAATGGAACAATATTTTTCCTTCGTTTCGCCTTTTCCACCTTTATCTGGCGAAACGACTCGCGCGAACCGCGAGTTACGTGACGCCGGGTTCACGGGCCCGTCCGGGGTCATCCACGAAGGTTAAAATCACCGGGACAAGTGTCATTGACAGCGTCTCGGCCGACGAAAATTCTCTGAACCTTGCTATGACTCGTAGTATACTATACGTTCAGACTGTTTTCAAAATAATTTAAGGAGTCTCAGTGTATGAGAATGTTCTATTTAGAAAAATAAGTAAAAAAGAGTAACATTATTTCGATTTGTTTCTGAAAAAGAACGAGTTTTACTCTAGTCTCAGCATTCGCAAGATGTGGAAGTGGTTGGTCGTAACCATACGCGACTCCTATACAATACGACATGACGATCTCACGCTGAAAATCTATTATTCTCATAAGAATATACAAATAAACTTTTCCGAATCTTACAATAGCGTTCGCTAGGATTCCCGGGGGATGGAGGGTAGCGCAACAGCCTAGTGCAGCGATTTCGCAACCAAGTTCGCACCAGGTGAATTTCGCTGCTCGTCAGGCAGTGAGGCGACCGGCTGCGCGAAGTTTAATTGAAAATTACGTCGGAGCGGATCTCGAATACGCGCGATAAGGCCGTCGTTGCGGCAAATCCTTCGATTTCGGGTTTCGATTTGCTCGCGCAGCCGGAGAATCGTAGGCGGGCGTTTTGCATCTCGCCCGTGGAATCCCGTTCGTGGAATTACCGTGTGCGCGTCGAATAGAAGTTGCGGGAAAAGGGGGAGCGAAGGGGTTAAGGGGGTTGAAAGGAAGTTCGCATCGCCGGAAAATATTTGGCCGTATGGCGAACACCTGCGCGATGTCTGTCGCGGGTTCGCCGAGGTAGTTGTCGACTGTTGGGCGTGTCCGTGTGTTGCGACTTCGATAATTACGGGCACGGTTCATCTCGGCCACAGTTTGCCCCAGTAATGGATGCTGCATAAAGAGGTACAGCTGCTATTCTGCGAAAGCGGGGATCGAAGTTGCGCCGCAGCCAGGATGGCGACAGTTCTAAGGATTGAATTACAAAGAGAACTAGGCCGGTACCTATCCGGCGAAGTACAGTCTGCGCAACCCCCTCCCTGTCTCCTTTCGTAGACGGGCCATGCACATTGGCAGTCCGTGGAACAATGGCGAGCATGTCGCGCGGCAAATGTTTTATTCCAGTGAGCAATTATGTCAGTGTACTTAGAGTTTCGCTGCGCGATGCTCGGCGATCCGGCGAGCGGCAACTTCCGGTTACAACGCGACGCGACGGACCCGGAGGCCCAGGACATTTATCTTGCATCGAATTTGTCTAGCTCGCCGACTATTCGTCTTGATTACCAGCGTCGAGAGTTGCGTGACTCTGCGTGCCTAATGGATGGAATCTATCCATCATACTGCTCGGTTGTCGCGGAATCTGTTTTCGACCATTTTCATCGTACCCTCCAACGCGAAAAGATATTGAGATTCACAGAATTTTTATCCATTTCACCGTTGCAACCGACATTCTTCATTCTTCTTCGCAGACACCTCATAAATTAGTTTAATCAATTAATACCTTCGTAAAAGAAACACATACAGACATATCGCATCACATACTGTTCAATGATAAATAGAACGGTTAGAAAAATCATACCGCTGTAGCGTTCGGACGTACGCACATAAGAGTTCTTTCTTTCGTGAAAACGGCCAACGTAATTTACGACTCTCGTTCGACGAAACTATTTTTGAGTTGACATTTGCCCGATTTTTGCCATCACATGTTTTAGTAGAGTTTTCCTGAAAGTCCTCAATAGTAAACAGAGACCGTCGTAAATTAGGGAATTAGCTTAAGGGCACTCTGGGCGGACTCTTCGGCATATCGCCACGTGGCACAGTCTGACATTTCGATCCTTTAGGAGAATTTAATTGGGAAATTGAAAATTTTTTAAAAATTGCTTATTTACTCTTACCTTGGAAACAATACCTCCGTAACCCAGAAGCACTATTGTTTTTAACTTTTCATCGCATTCGGATAAGAAAAATAAACCTCAAGTGAACTCTTCTGCCTATACAAATGATGAAACTACATCAATCGTCAGTAATACTTTACCTGAATAAAATTGTGTGTATTTGAACTTAAATTTTTATTATATTTATTTTACCGATTATTCGATCCTTTGTAATGTGTTCTTAATATCTTTTGTTTTTAAATATTATACATATAATTTATGATGGTTAATAATCATACAAAATCGAAGAACTTTTCAGTTTTTACCAATGGTCTATAGAGTAAAACTTTATTATATGGGCGAATATGGACTTTAAACTTCACCGAATGTATACATCGAAGTCTTGCCTATTCAGATATGAAAACAAATTTTGTTTGCATTTGTTTTCAACAGCCTTACGCAGTCAGCTCATGCAGTCGTCTAACACAATTCATCCGAGCAAGAACGTATCTATTGATATTCATAAACCTGCACTTCGATTGTTACTGTATTAAATTGATATTGTTTTTATTTGTCGTAGTTTAACTGTTGTTGTTTTTGATTGTTATTACATTTGATAGTTTCGGTCTTTCGATTAGTATTATTTGTTTGATTATTATTTTACCCATTGTTTATTTTGGCGATTATTTTACTCCTTAAGGCAAGTTCTCAATATTTTTGGTTTAAAAATCTGATATATACTTTAGAGATCGTGCATAATTTCTGATTAGTAACAAACAATTACCATACAAAATTTAAGAACACTTTTCACTGTTTAGCGAATATGAATTCATTCTTCATTGACTATTAAAGTTGTGATTTTATGTAGGCAGAAATGAAATAATTTGCAACTGTTAAAATACGTATTTTCGGTCGATACAATAAAAGTCATGTTAAAGTAATTAGAAATCATCATATTTTGAGTAGTTCTAACAAAATACATGATAAAAAGAAGAAACAACATTATTAAGAATTTAATGCCCCTAAATGATCGAAATGTCACACTGTGCGTGGGCCCGGTGCGGATGGCCCGAAGGAAAAGTCCCACGATAAATTCATCCCCTCCGATCACCACGGCGTTCCAGAAACAAGCACCCTGAGGGCGTATGGAAAGCATCATTCCTCAATTCTTTATAAATATTTTTGTAAATACAGAGGCTTCGCGCTTTGAAATAAATAAAATGGATAAATAAAAATATGAAATGACTGGTACGTACGCGAGATCGACTGACCAAAAATATACAATGTATGAACGCAAAACGATAATATTAGAGTCTTCAATTAATCGTGAATCGGGATGTGTTACTGTGAGCGTTCACTCCAACCCAATCGTTTAGAAGGAGTTAATGACTGTTTTCGGGTAACAAAGAGCAACAAGCTTAATTGTCCAACAAACCATTGAACAATATTAACCGGCAGTTTTGCCGGAGTACGGTGTTGAACACGACGGCAGTCGGAGTCGGAAAGCGAGAACAATGCTCGCCGTTTTAAAGGAAAACAAGTTCGCGAACCAGGGCCTTACACGCGAAAATTGTAATTCACGTCGGCAGTCGGCGAACCAGTCTATTCTCCGCACATAGCAGACAATTCGTATACAAAACATAGAAGGGCGAAGCGGGGATGTTGCAGTATTGAGGGACGTAAGAAACAGGAGCAAAGTTTCGCTCGCTGTAACACTGGCTTACTCATACAAAGTCAGGGTAACTAACTGCTCCGCTATTAGTTCGTGTGACAGTTAAAGTAAACTACGCATTCAACTCAAAGAGGCACTAATTTCGTGTGACCTACATCTCGTATTTACAAACACTGTTAAGCTGACATCTCGCGCTTTTTTCAACTGTTCATCACGGCCCGGCGGTCAAAATGCATTTGCTAGCTGGACAAAACTGTTTCTTGCAATTACAATCGCGCGTAGAGTCATAGTCTCTCTGTAAAATCTCCCTTTAGTTTCACTGACAACGAGAGAACAGTTCTTTTTGTCCACCTAGCAAATGCATTTTGATACATGGTCCGAATCTTGTTTCTTGCAATTACAATCGCGCCTAGAATCATTATCCCGCTGTAAAAAAATCTCCCTTTAGTTTCACTGACAACGTTGATTCGGACCATGTATCAAAATACATTTGCTAGGTAGACGAAACTGTTCTCTCGTTCCAAGTGAAACTAAACGGAGATTTTACAGCGAGACAATGATTACAGGCGCGATTGTTATTCCAAGAAATAAGATTCGAACCATGTATCAAAATGCACTTGCTGGGTGGATAAAACTGTTCTTTCGTTGTCAGTGAAACTAAACGGAGATTTTACAGCGAGACAATGATT
>CM052193.1:7978082-7990760 GCA_028455805.1 Lasioglossum figueresi
TAAACGGAGATTTTACAGCGAGACAATGATTCTAGGCGCGATTGTAATTGCAAGAAACAAGATTCGGACCATGTATTTTGGCAATGTTGTCTATCAGATTCCCAAAGAATCTTATTGAACATCCAAGAAAGAGATATTCTATCATTCTAGTACCATCTTTATTGTTTGAAACCACACCCACCTATTTCTGTCATAAATGCATAAAATCTATTCTTGTTGTTAACTAAATTTCTTTGATATTGTGCGACTTTCTAGTTTCGGGTTTCATCTACTCGGAAACAGATTTTGAATGCGTTGGGATAATTGCGTTAAGATCGCGGCACGGAATAACATAATTAAACAGCTGTCGGCTAGAGTACGGATTACAGAGGGAGTAGCAGAGTCGGAGCATAAAATCCTCATACATGATTAAAGTGATCATAAAATCGAGAGACTCGACGTAGACGGCAGCAAGTCCTCGGTCTGACGCGGGTTTATGTACACGATTTAGACAGTATTAAACTTGAGGAACCCGCTACAGACGGCACTAGACTCGTTTAACTTGATGCAGACATTACTTTAAGCTGTAACTGGTACATCGGCAGCCATATTGCATGCTTAAGTTTAGATCAACTTGTCTCCCGGCATAGAAGCGTCCGAAAAGCTTTGGTTTCACCAATTAATTACAGATGACAAAAACTCGTACTACGATTTTATTTAATCATGGTGGTTCTCATCGTTCATACTTTTTATTACTATTCGCGTGTTATAAGTTTTGATGCTGGAACTGCACACGCTGTTTCGTGGATGAATTATCCATCTGTATATCAAATATAAACGACGCAGACAGAGCAGTATTTTTTGACCCAGTTCTGTAGTTCATCGCGACAGTGGTTACGTGTTTTCAAGCCTAATAATTTGTTATTCGTAAACAAGTCATATTTTTGTCCCGTGCAAGTGCAGTGCAGTATTCAATCTTGATAAGGATAAAAACTGTTTTGAAATATTTCGTGGAAACCGATTTTTTTTTTTGGAGATGAAACGGATAAATGATTGGAAAATATACACACGTGAAAACAAACGCTCTTTTATATTTTTCTATTTCAATTTCGAAACTATTTTGCCGTGGGGAATCCTTTTTTTTGTACACAGTAACAAACTGCGCAATATAAAAAAACCTGTAAGGACTGCCATCATTCCTTTTATTTACTTGTTATTGATCGTATGTTCTCGTCATTGATGTAATAAATTGAAATAGTTCTTTACGTAGAAACGATTTTTATTTCTCTGAAATAAAATGAAACTTTTCTGAATCTTTGCGTTTCCCATGTATGTGTGACTATGTAACGTGTTGCACCTTTAAATATGCTTATTGACAGGTACATCTGGTGCAACAATTGCCCGCTTTGACCGCATGCTCATACACGGATAAATCGGAATTACGTGACCAGATAATTGCGCAAATTCGAAACGCGATTCCTTGTCGCGCGTGCAGTAAATGATATTATAAATAAATTAATATCTCTACAAGCAAGGCGGGTATAATTATAACATAAATGGGACGCCATCCGATTCTACGGATAGTTAATTACTGGTGGTTTATTCGAATGGCGGAAGAAGTATGGTAAATGAATTCGATTTAAATAAAACTCTAAAAAACGTAATTTCAAATGGCCGCAGTTTAATTGCAAAAAACCTATTTTTTTAAATCTGAATGAGGGGTATTTTTAATTGACTTTTAATTGAAAGTCCGGCTAGCCGAAATTAATTTATTACTACACGTTTCGCATTAATTTGTACGTTTCGTTTCCTACCCCAAGCCCAACAGCGATCGAGACGTTACGACTTTCTGGATGCAACGCTACAGAAGATAAATAAATAAAATATTTTGCGCGTGTGCAACTATGCTTTATGAACTGTTTTTTGTCTCTTTTTACTACATTATTTTCTCTGGGATGTTTTCATTTATTTGTTCCAATAGTTAGGTAACCGAACATTGTTCTTGAATTTTTTAGTACGTAAAACTCAAAGGGCTGCATCTTCCCTTAATAATTTGCTCGCAATTGTGAAACAAATATATGAAATGCAGGTGATAATTTCGAGTATTTTAGTTTTTTTTTATCTGGATATCTTAATTAACAACCAAGAAAAAAAATGATAATATTAAGGGTGTTTACAAATATAATATTCTTAAACGAGGGGTTAGCAATTTAAAATTTTTGAGGATTAGCTCTCATCCTAAAAGCATTGTTCCGTATACGATATCAATAAAAATTGTCGTGGTGTCAGCTGGACCATGCTTATCTTGCCAGACCCGTTGCTAAATACGAGTTCACATCTGCGAAGGCAGTTTCGCAGGCTGAGTGCCGCGATAATCGCAGATTATTGAAACGGAAACGAAAACTTTGGCAATCTTAATCGACTGTCGTGAATCCCGTCGAATATTCGCGGGTTTCCCCAGACACATTCGACGGGATAGCTCATTGAATGAAGATGCCCGCGCGATCCGCCGGACGAAGTTTGTCCTTATAATGGACGACAGCTGAAACCTAGGGGACAGTTACAAACACAAGCAAAGTTTTGTCCGTTATAATGTCACTTCGCGAAGACCATAGCCGGTGCACCAGGGCCCTCTTCCTCCTCCGCAACCTGGCTAATCCCACGTCCGCTGCATTCTGCAGTTTTGAAACTTTCCAGCGTTACTGCAATGTCGTAGCTTAAGTGTACCGGGGTAGCGTGGCCTGTACCCGTGGTCCACACCGTGTCACTATGGATCGACAATTTATTACAGGCTGCTTACCCTACGTTAGTTACGTGTTCATCGTTATTTTGAGGCATTACCTGTCCGTGAACAGCCTCACAGGGAAACCGTGAAGGGTTTGCTCGAATTGCGAAACGATCGTCTGCAATGCAAACGGTGTCCGAAATCACCGTTCTCTGCCCAGGAACTTCAGAACATCGACCATTAAACTTTATCAGAATAACGAATTCTTATATCGTCTGTATCTGTTTATTTACTAATACACGTATAATATTTCAATCGGTGAAAATGTTTTTTTTCTTGCAAATAAAAAGAACTTCCTATTCGTGCGTTCATATGTTATAAATTATGAAAGGTGCCCGGAAAAACACTTGCATAAAATGCTGCTTCCAATGGTCTACACATTTGCCAGAAAATTTTTGTTATTGGCAAAATCAAACGTGACTGACGTGTATAGTATTATAAAAATAACGAGATTAAATTTATTTATATTTGGTTGGCTAGAAAGTAATTTCGGTATTTTAAGGTGAAGTAAAACTCAATTTTTGTTTTTTTTTTATTCGAGCGATGAACTTTAATCAATAAGATATTTTCTTATTTATTTTTTTCGGCAAAAGATCATCGAACAAAATGGAAAATATCTTATTCATTAAGTTCATTGCTTGAGTAAAAAAAATTGGACTTTCTATTTCACCTTAAAATACCGAAATTACTTTCGGCTGAGTAAATAAATATATTCAATAAATTCCCTTTTGAAAACACCTTTGCAAATTCAATAATTGTCATATCAAAAATTTAAAATGTCTCATTTGACTCCTCGTGGTAGGTTTAGTGTTGATCGATTAGACTTTTATACAATCTCACGTTTGTGGGCATCAATCTCATAGTTTCTAGAGCCTGTACCAGTCTAGAATTAGAACAGGTACAATTTTTATAACCGATCGCGCTCTTTTTTCACTGCATATCGACGAGCCCGTCGGTTTCGATGGTGGTGGTTATTTTCGAAATGATAAACTTTTAGTACGGTTAGAGAATCAAGAGAAAAATTCCATTGTAGCTCGCCATGGACCTCGATTGGGTCCCTAGCGTGCACCGAAACGAAGTCATGTGTCGGTGACGACTTCTGTTCTCGAGGATTTCGCAGGAGAATTTTCACGTGATCCCGGACCATACCGTTGCGAACATACAGTGGCACATTTTGTGGCGACGTTACGGTTTTCCGGCTCAAAGTGAATTTGAAATTTCACGAGCAAACGTCATCGATTGTACGAGGCGAGTTGTTCCGTTACACCGAACTCGATTCTTTCGGTAAAAACTGATTTCTGTCCTGTACTGACAAGTAGGTACTTGCAGATAATTCTGTGAAGCTATTTTTTTAATCGATCTTCAACTACCTTGAACGATATTTAACCATGAATCCATTTATATCGAAACACTGTATTTTTGTGGGAGGTTATTCACTTTACAGAAACTTGTACAATTTCAAAAGTAATGAGGCAAGTTTCTGATTGCGTTTTATAAGAACTCGTACTTTATAAAAATATAATAAAATCTCAGTGTAGCTACACTTTCACAGAAACGATAAATTACTTCGACCTAAACTCGTTCTAATAATTTGATCGTTCACTGCACGTTCCGTGTCCGTACATTATTCCTTAGAACATAGAACGAATTTCCCGACACAGACAAATATACTTACCCCGGTTCGGCGATCCTTCGAGATCGAGCTCGCCGGTAAATCCTAGCCGAAAATTGGCTCGCGTTTTCCATTCATTAGCGTTTCATTTTCTCGCGACTGGTCCCTCAGCCAATTTAAAGCCCGAAGTTGACAAAGCCCAGATGGATATTCGGCTCCGACTAATACCGCTTTGAATCCTTTCAGGACAATGTACCGCGCCGCTGGGTATGGAGAATGGCGAAATCCCCGATGAAGACATATCGGCCAGTTCTATGTACGATCCCAGTCTTGGTCCGAAACATGCCAGGTAAGTGAACAATGATATCGCGGAATGCTCGGGCTGCAGCCGAGCAAGTCGGCCATTTCGGTTCAACACAGGAGTTTCCGGTTTTCCGCAATGTACACGCTCAATCTCTGGACGATTTCGCTTGATTGCGCCAGTCTTAACTGGATTGATACAAATGCGACGGTCTTGTTTAAAACTGGAACTCTTTATCGGGCACGGGGGCGGCGCACAATGGGAACTCGTTAGCAGGAAGTGCCGTTTCCAGTTGGAAATTAGAGCTCGGGATAATTTTTGAAGCTGGGCGTTACTTGACGCCCATCCGAGCCTCTCGAATAAATGAATTCTAATTTTTCATAGTTTTTTAATTGTCCTATTTTATCTAGTGCCTTCCACGTTAGTGGCCAAAATTTGCTACAAAAAGATTCCCATTATTTTGAGTACCTACTTTCGGTATTGACAATTTCTGGTATTTATATAAAATCTTTAACAAGTTGCTCCGTTTGGAGGCAAATGCGTTAGCCTATACAAGATTAATAAATTTATTTACGTGCTCTGGTAAACGCCCTACATATTTTCTTAACAATACAAATATAACGTCAAGTGGAAGTAACTGATCTTTGTATGTAATTTAAATTTCACTTTTGTGCTTACGAAGCAAAATAAAATCGACAAATACATTTGAGCGGTTCAATTATACAATAACAGCAACTCGCGGAACACGTCGAGGAAAATGACTAAAGTAATGGTACAGTGTAACTCATTCATTTTGACTTGTATAATTAAAAACGAGCAGCGTTGCCAGCGGAGCTGGTAGCTGTAGTAGAACGCCTTTAGCTGTTATGTCAGCAGTGCTGGCAGTTGAAACAGAACGGTCCTATTTGTTGTGCCAGCAATGCCGGTAATTGGAGCGCAAAGGGTTAACATCTACTTGAGACTAAAATCTTACAGCTGGGGCAAAGATATAATTTTCAAATGCTCCACAATCTCTGAAATAAAAACAATTTACGGTGGGCAGTGGAGCATAGATGCTTTTACTTCGTGTACCTGTTTTATTGATAAGGAACCTGCTTTGCAGCTGTCCTGCACATATGTACGATAAAGATTTACTAAACGTACCGAGTATTAATAGCGACTGATTTTTGTTGCTTTATAAAAATTACACGATTGAATTTATTTAAATATTTATAATAATACGTGCTGGAATTTATTCAGTAATTTCTAGAGAGTAGAATCATCTTTACAATTTTAGTGAATGTGAAATTAATAATTTCCTACTCGTTATTTCATAGTTGTACGTTTAGCATTGATTTTGTAAAAAACGAAGATTTATCCCCAATTTATGAACGATCCTGGATAATACTCTTGCCTAGTAATTAAAAAATTCTAATAATATCGAAAATTTTTTATTAAGATTAAATTTCCAAACTTAATAAACCTATTCCAATATTTAAGAGCAATAATGTATATGAATTACATCATAATCGGGAAGGAATACTATCGAAAAACAATGTCCTCTGTCACCTATTACATAAAATAGTAAAAGTAAAACAAGTGTCACATATTAATTAAGAATCCCTTACAATATTTCATTGATAAAGATCGCGACCACTTCTATAAACAATTTTCCAGTCAAGGAACATAGATTTACGCTAATTTCCCCGTAATTAAGAAAACATTTTGCGAGAGTGGTAATATCGAAAATCGTTTAGCCGGGTAATCGTTCGAGCATGGAACGACTAAGGTAAAAGAACGGCTTCCGTCGGCCATTTTTATAAACCTGGTAATAAAATTTCAGTTTCCTGCATGCTTCAACTTGCAGTAGGTTTATTTCGCGCAGTGTAACATAGCGCATCGCTGCGAGCGTTTTACTTTGCGACTGTGTACGTAAACAGAATGGTTGCTCGGACTATGGTTGAGGGTGTACGGCGTTGAAAATAAATCTTCGCGTTAGGAGGGTTAAGCTCGATAATTCGACGTTCGCGGCGTCCGTTAAGCTCTCTAATCGCGTCGAAATTCTTTCTATTTCGCAATCTGGGTCGCGTGACGCGAACGAACGTTTCACCAGCAATCCGCTGGCCGTGTATTAGCGAGTCCACTAGGCGGGTTCAGTTTATTTCTTATTACAACGCCGAGATTAAAATCTCCAGGCTGCCCGAGGCTGACTTTCCCCCTTTCTCTCTCTCTCTCTCTCTCTCTCTCTCTCTCTCTCTCTCTCTCTCTCTCTCTTTCGTCTACCTTGCCGTGCCTTGGCCTGCATTAAAATTTTAAAATGCAAACGGCCTGAAAAGCGCGCTTGTAAAATTCTGTTATCGAGTGTTCGAGTGAATATCAGATATTGGGGGCCGCAACAAGAACGGAAGCTTGTAAACTGGTAATATGAAATTAATCGCCAATTCTCAACGAGAACTGGGAGAATCAAGACGACCATGCATCTTCGTGGATAATCTTTGTCTGAAGAATTTCTTACTTGCATCACTGATAAGCTCCTGGCATGTTCCGACCTCTGTTTGTTCTTTATATTATCGTTAGACTGCTGATGCTTATGCAAATTTGCTGATGTTTGTGCAGGTTAAATATTAACCCATTTACATCGTACGAGCATCAATGTTTGAACTATTTTTATAGCTTTTTCGAATACCTGTAACTTGACATGAATTCAACGCAGGACCAGGCCAGGATAAATAAATCATTTTCGTTGTCTTTACTAAAAAATTTAACTAAAAACAAAATTAAAATTCTATTCATTTGTTCGTTGTATATCGTTTCAATGTGAACAAACCAATTTGTTCTAATCAGTTGGGAACGTTTGAGCTTCTTTTTCTCGAAAAAATCAATATTCTGATGATCAAGATTACACGACGTTGATAACGAGCTTTAACCCCAACGAAAAATCACGAACGCAGATTAGCCTTTGTGGACCTCCCCGGTTGTCTATCGTTTGTCAAAAAGAGAGATCGTCTTCCTAACATTTTTACTAGCGATATTGCGACCCTGATTCGTAGCGAGCGTCGTTCGCCTGACAGCCAAATCGATTCGGCACATTTACGAACCGAGGCAATTTATGAGGGTCACTCGTAACGCGCCGCGGAAAATCACCGGCCGATATCTGTTAATAATGCGTTTCGATATCCGCGTTTCGTGACGGGAAGAGTAATGCCCCGAGGAAGATAGAGAAAGGGATGGGGAAAAGGCACATGCTTGTATCTTTTCATTCACACTTTTTAACGGAGGGTCTTGCCGGCCCTTCGTCAAATGTAAACAAAACGCTGCCGAGATAAAGCGAAGAGCTGGCTTCACCGATCGGCGAGGCGTGGTCATCGTCAATGTTATCGGACAGTGTAAAAGAGACGACGACGCGTCGTATCGGAAAAGTGTTTTATTCACTGCTCGGGGATCCAGTTCTTGTCAAAAGAACAAAATCGAGTGGATGGAAAGCGATCGTTGCCAGCAGAGGATTAATTTCGAGTCTGTTCGTTTATTTTAGAATACAGAGACGGTTGGTAATTTTTAATCGAAGCGCTTTTTGTTGTTGCCTCACTTGAAACTGATTGCAGTGATAAGAACACTGCGAAATGGCTCTCGCGGGATGTGTTTGAACGAACGATTCTTTCCTGGATTTATTACTGAAAAATTTTGCTGCAACGTGCCAGAGATGGAAGAAGAAAATGTTTTTGGACAGATTTGTAAGATAGAAATGATGAGAGGAAATGCACTTAAATATTTGATAAATAACCAGTATTTAATTTGCTCAAAATCTCTGCAACTGTTTGTTCTTGCCAATTGCAATTTGGTCATTTTAATAAGGTAACACGTGCCAATTACTTTTACTGGTCGTTTAGAGACACGCGACGAAACCTTCAATCAGAATCTACTAAATATAAATATTGTACCTTTCTCGTAGAACGATTTTTAGAAATGACATTAAACAAACGCAATTTTGTATCCAATGTATTCTATCTACAAATTTCTAGTTTCTTCATTGTATTACGGTAAAAATAATATATTATGATCATTCACATTTTTTTACCATCAACGACTAGTAAGTTAATTAATCACCACATTTTGACCAAAGATCGCATTAAAGTTATTTTTCCAGACATCTAAAAGGTGTACACGACGGTCGCGTTGGTTGACGTTGAAATAAACTTCATTTGAAAGCGAAATTGTACATCTAAATTAAAATTGTACATCTAAATTAAAATTGAACATGGGATATTAAAACTAAACCTTCCGAGCTATAAAAGCAACAGGCACGTGGTTGCCTTATAAAAATGACAAGAATTAATTAATTTAATCTTTGCGCGGTTCTTATTGCAATATGTGCTCTAATAAAGATATTTATTAAATCATTTCTTATGAATCATATTTACAATTTCATAATTAATGAAATTAAAACATCTAGAACCGGTCGTGGTACGTTCACTGTTAAGGATTAGCATTGTAGCTCAAAGTTTTATATAATAAATCTATAGACTGTAACAGCATTTCTTGATCGAAACGTTTTATGAGAGTCGCATTCTAAAATCGATCATTTCGTATGCAACAACCTAGTAAAATACGGAAATAAACACCTCAAGATAATGTGTTACTAATCAAAAAAGTTCAAATCGTTATAGCCCAAGAGAGAATTGCTCGGGCAGGTAATTAATAAAGAGTCTAGCTTAATTTTCGAATATGCATAGACGGCATAGCCCAACAAGTACAATCAGTAGAATATCCTGTTAAAGTTCGGCCAAACATTCTGGCAGCAGGCTGCGTACAGCCGTACACGGGTCTAGTTCGATGTAACGGGGGATGGAATCGAGTGGGTGGCTGGGTACGGGGCGGCGCGCGGGGGTGTAAGTGAACTCGACCCCTACAAATTACCTCCAATTTCGTGTAAATTCCTCGTTCCTGCGTCAGCATAATACCTGTATTAGGACGGCCAGCTCGGGCTCTTAGGCGGCAATAAATCTGTATTAGGACGAGGCGTTGCTCCTCCTAGTAAAAGGGGTAGACCAGCAAAGGGGTGGTTTGGGGAGCCAGCTAATTTTTCACGACCGCGATCCGTTCGCGACGGTGGCTGGCGAGATTGGCCCAAATACGATTCGGCCCGGCTCAGAAATAATCTTCATCCACCGATATCCCAGCCCTGTTCCAGCTTCGATCGCGAATAATCGAGATTCTAACCCTCGTCCCTTCGGATCCGCGAAGAATCAGTCGCTCGCGGTCGTTAATTAGACCCGGGCGCGGCTTTGGATTGTTCCTGAAGCCGTTAATCCTTCTTCGGAGTTCCCAAAGATATGTTTCACCTAGAATTTCCGATTGGCACCTGGGGATCGCGAACGAATACCCGCTATCTTCGAAATGAGCGCGAGAAACTAAAGGGCTGGCTGAAATAGTACTTCGCATACTATATAGTAGATAGTCTGTCTTATTTTATATCGTTTGCGTACTATATGGTACGTGCGTGCTACGCCAGTGCTTATAAAAATGACACATAATCAGAGAAATTTAATTGACGTTTAGGTAGCAGCATTTACTTCAGCAATAGCTATCATCAGAGTGCGGATCTTTATGCAAAATCAAACTCGATTAAACTGGAATTAAACTGGAGTAAAATCGAAAGTTATTTTATTTTTTAATATGTTTAACCTCTTATCTGCGGAATTTAGTTTTAAAAATCCCCGACTGAGTGCGGAATTAAAATCAAGCAATGACGAGTATACACGTCGAATGCAGAGAAAATGGTCCTATTATAAATTTTACGAAAATCGAGGAAGGATTAGATTTTTATTTCATAAAAATTTAAGAATTCATTGTTTGAAAGGTTATTGTTATTGCACCGCAATAGAGTTCTGGATTGACGTGTATACGCGTCGAACGCATTTAACAGGTTAATAGGCTGCAAATAACACAGTAGAATTAAACATTCTTTTAAAGTCTTCATTTTTGTGATAAATGCATAAAATCTGCAATCCAGTTATCATAATTGCAGTGACCTATTAAATGTAATGTATCAAGTCCGACTCGTGATGAAAATGTTTAACATGATCTACTAAATATGTGGTTCATGAATTTTCTTCAAACCAAAATAAAGCTTTTTTTCCTATCTCACGCCGTGTTTGTTCTCCGCGAAATGTTCATAAATTAGAACGGGCAAGCAGAAACAAAGAACAAAGCGAAATGAAAACGCTGGAAACGCGCGTGTTGAAATCTCAATTTGAAAAATAACAAAGGAGCGACTCGTGTATCGTAAATCTGATCTAAGCTCACGTATTCCTAACAAGATCCGAATTCCTCTCGCGGTCATTGACTCTGCACTGCGTTATCTCGGTAAGATTCCCGATAGCCCGCAACTCGTCACGCTAACGCACGATTATAATTATAGATGGAAGATACGTTTCCTTTGCGGAGCCAGGTCTTTCATTACTGTCTGGCAGCTGGAGAGAGATATCGTTCGATTAGGGGCTACATTGTAAATGTAAACGCGACCGCGGTGACGCGCGTTTTATTTACGACTTCACGCAGAGAAATTACGCTGCGAATTATTGGCTGTGGAGGAGGTTTTCTCGTGGAATTAAGTGTGGATTGTTATTGTTTCGATTAAGAATTCAAATGCCTTGGAATTAACCCTCTTTTCCTTGTAATCAGCACTGTATTGCTGGAACTGTATAGAACTTGTAATTCAATACCGAATAACAAACGGAGATATGCGCAGTATACATACACATAAAGATGCGTTGATTAGTTTATCAGATAATTGCTTATATTACCTAATTTAAACTAATCTACGTACCTCAGAGAATTAGTTTTAGTATTTAATTTAAATTATTGCGTGTACCTGACTGAGACGCCATGACTGATATTTTATAAAATTGCTTTTAGTATTTAAATTAACCTATTCTGTGTGTCTGATTGAGATGCTTTGATTTCAGTTTTCGAATTCTCTTTTATGTTTATTATTTAATGAACTTTTCGGATCGCTATCGTTCCAAAATTAAATGCCGTAAAAGAAGGCCACTCATTTGCGTTTAACTATTTGGAGCGGCTAAATAAAACTAGGAAACAAGAGACTATGTCTCTTTTGTCATCATAACGCCACTCTCGATTAAACCAAGCACAACTCCAACGTATACAGGGAACCTCGAGAATCGACGATTGTTCCGCTTGTATTCTATTCGGGATCCAGTTCAGCCCCATTCACTAGTCAACTCCTATTCATTTGTATTTGCTCGCAATATTAGCTTCTATTACCAGCCGTTACTTTCAAAGCAACAGATACGCACGATTAAAAAAAACTAACAATTCCGCCTGCACAATCAATAATATTAAAAAATTAATTGAAACAAACATCGGTTGCAAGACCATTCCATAGTAAGCAAACATTTTGAAAAATTTCGTACACTTCAATCGAATCCAACACAGCCGCGAATTACTTTTAATCTATCGAAATCCCTCAGGAGTAAAATCAAGCTTTATTTAATCCCAATCTCTAAAAGCTTAGTCAATATTTTATTCTTTCATTAACCGTGAAGCTGGACTCCATATTTTCGAACGGTAACGTGTTTGAACCAATCAGCGAGTAATGAAATTTTTTAATTAACTTCCCGTGTCCCCGTTCCCCGAGCTGCGAATTTAATAAAGATTCGCCGGCGAAGTTAATCAAAAACATTATCGTTTTGGAATTATTCGGCCGATTGGCCGCGCGACGATTTTCGAAGCGAGAGCATGATTTCCGGGTGAGTGTGCATCTGCAACTTTAAGCAACCCGGCTTTTGTCTTCCGTAACAAACACTGTCGTGTCTCGTTCGAGCGTTACAACGCCGACCTATATTCGGCTTAGCACCCGGGCGTTCTCGATTTTCCTCGGCTTGAAATATGCAGCGCATTTCCATCGCATTGTTGCCGCACAAAGGTCCGGGAGTTTCGTACAGACGGTTTTGTAATCGGCGAGAGAGAGAGAGAGAGAGAGAGAGAGAGAGAGAGAGAGAG
>CM052193.1:7990860-8007654 GCA_028455805.1 Lasioglossum figueresi
TCGGCGAGAGAGAGAGAGAGAGAGAGAGAGAGAGAGAGAGAGAGAGAGAGAGAGAGAGAGAGAGAGCAAAAAAAATGTGTATCGTAAGAACGCGAGCGCGAGAAGAGCGTTTGTGGACCACTGGGCGTGTAAACGGCTTTATGCCCGTGCAGTATAGTGAGTCAACCCTCGCTGGCAACGACAACATGTCACAGCCACGAAATTCCTCGGTCTCAGCCGATGGAACCACGCCATTATTCTTTTTCCATTAAATTTTCACTCTCTGGACAGAAGCATAGGGAAATCGTTGAATGAAATCGTTCGGTTTTCGACGAATTGAACTTTGAAATTCATCAAGCACACGTGAGCTGTTCTTCAGCAAGTTTTAGTACAGTATTAAGTGTCCCATATGACCGTTTTTGTGCTCATGCGTTGAATATAGAAATTTCGGATAGCATCTGTACAAAAGATATTGATTTATTGGTTAAATAACATCTGTATTGCGAAACTTGAATGGTTGTCTGCAAATTGAAATTTGTATAATGTAAAGAAATAGGAATCCAAGACTTTATATTTTACGACATTGTCTGTGAGATTCCAACAATGGTAACAGTCTATTAAGAATAATTTTAATAGACAGAATGATATATTTTAAAAGTGAAAACATTTCTCCTGGCAAGCTTATCGAATAAGCTAGGATATAGTAGAACTTCGTTAAAAAAACTATTTATCAGGGTAGTTTACATGTTCAACCGTTGTGCAGTTTTTTACATCACAATCAGAAGCCATTTATAGAAATACGGTAAAACAGTTGCACCTACAATGTTTTATTTTCATTATTTCGAAATTCCCCAAAAATACGAACGAGCTTATGGACTGATCTAATATTTATAGGAAAGAGAATAGGTTTGCCATGGTAAAAAAAATACTACCTTTGTTTGGTGAATTTTTAAATCCAATTTTCTCGGAAACTAAGCCTCGGAAAAATCAATTCCATTTGTTTTTACACGAAGGATCACTTTATTTTTAAATTATACTGATTTGAATTACAGCAACTCGTTCTTGTGACAAATGCTAAAATCCGCCGTCTAGTTATTAACACTAGAAAGACTGATACTTAGTATATACCTATATTGCCCCAAAGCAGTCAAAATGACTGCATCGTGAAAGAATAACTAATGTGTAAAGAAATTTGTTTAAAATTAATTTTTAATATTTTTTATATTATTTACAGTTATATATAGCGCGTTCAAGGGGAACGAGGCGCGTGGGCAGGCCTGGCATAAAGATTCGAATAACAAGTACTACTTTAGTTATCGAACAACTGCAACTTATCAAGTATATGCTCAAATCGACAATTTATCATGAACTTGTATGTTATCGTGTGACGGTAATAAAAAAAAAATAAACTGTTATTCCAATCCAGAGCCAAACTGACCATATAAGAAATTTACTCGATTCAATAATAAAAGTCATTTGATTATTTAAAATTTCCCAAGTAGTCAAAATGACTGCTTTTGGGCAATACAGGTATAACACACACACACATATATATATATATATATACCGGAAATGAAGGAGGGGGAAGCAACTACAATGATTAATAAACGCATTTATATGTTGTACAAAAAGTCACAAAATTCTAAGAAGCTGTGTCATTATATACATTGTTTTTCTAATTGAAATTGAAAAGCAGTCAAAATGACTTTCTTAGGCAATCTAGTGTTAAACGTGCTGATAAGCTATCTCATAGTTTGAAAGCGACGGTAATGATTTACTATAAATTGTATGGAGAATAATTGTTGCGCAATAAAGATGATAAACCGGCAATGTAATTATAGAATATCTTGGAGAAACTTTACAGCTATTCCGGTCGATGTTCATCTCGGATGCTGCGGTTCTTTGTTCTGAAATTCTTCAACTATCTTTGGTACTGACCTACATTCATAGTCTATCCGAACAGCTACAAGATATCGGTTTCAATTAAAGATTCAACGACGAAAGTGATATTTTTGTTTGACGATAAATCGATCTGAAAAGTTTTCCAGATATCCTACATAGGATCATCCGCTCTCTTCAACGAAACGAAATTGAAATCATGAAAAATAGCAATCAGGAATTAAATAAAAAAAACCAACATGAAAAAAGTATATTATCGTTCATCCTGAATTCCTATTTATAATGTACAAGCTTCTATAAAAACACATAGATCTATAGATCCGTTCGATCCGTACCAGAAAACTGTTACACTATTTAACCAAACTATTACTCTTCCCTCTTTTATTCCAGAATTCGATTGTTTCCGCACGTGCAAAGGCACACCTGCAAAACGCGGTCGCGCTGCATCACGTTTTTACATAAATCGATTCATCGAATCAATCGCACGCATAAATCGCTCACGGGTCGCTGGAAGCTCGACGATTTACTCGACACCTGGAAACCCATTTGTGCAAGAGCCGCTACGGTGGCATTAAAAAAAAACATACACAACTGGAATTGCGCTCTGGAAGTGCAAACAGTTTCCTGCAGCGTGTTTCGGTTATCGCAATAAACCTGGCAACGGACACACCTCCTCGGTTATGGTATTTATTATAGAATACCCTAAAGATACATCCGAACTCCACGGTTCCGCAACTAATCAAAGGAGTTCGTTTTGCAGTTCCCGGTGTACATAATCAAAGCTGCTGCGAGTAGAAGGAGTGGGATCATTTCCAGTCCCGTTGGCCGGGGAACGTGCCCGGTATTACATCGCGTGAGCTTAAAATGCCAGACACGAAGAACATTCGGCTGTGCCTCGCGGCTACGCTCGCGAAAAAAAAGCAAATCCATCGACCGACGGAGACTTTCTGCGAAAAAAGAACCGGTGTGTACGTCATTTTAACGGGAACGCGGCTAGACGGACGTCGAGCGTGATACAAGGGGGGCGAAACGGGTTTAGGCGCGATAGGACACATTTGTTGGCAAAAAGCTGCGATCGATAAGGGCCCGCGAGTATCACGAGGACGTGGGCTACGAGAAAAGTTTTCGTTTTCGTGGCCGCTTTGCTCGTATCGTTTTTAATACCGCCTCGAAAAACAGCATGCGTGGAATGGTCATGTCGAGTTCGGGGCCAAAGCCAACAGGGAGAACGATGAAATGGAAAGATGCTGGTTGACCCATTCATGTAATATTTAAATACGCGACGAACCCTTGCGCCGAAAGCGTTAGCAATTTTATTAACAATAAATACGATGGATAGAAAGCTATAAATATTTATACATGATTTGGAATCATATTTAAAGAACCTGGCTAGTCCAATAATATATGAACATCGTATATAAAAATTTCAGCAAAAAATAGTTACCAATTTACCAAGTTTCAATTTTTAAGTTATGTATCTGAGAATGATACGGAACATACTGAGATAAAAACGTGGCGATGCTTGGATCAGCGATTCATATTTCTATGGCAATTGATATTTACGATTTTGTGAATAATTAATTGATGTAGTACAGAAGGAAATTATACAAAAAGGACAATATTTGTTTTGACAAACTGGAGTATAATATGGAGTAGAATTATGGTGGAGTCGGTGAGCCAGATTCGACGTATTTAACAGTGTTATTATAAAATCTGCTCCGAAAATTTGTTAACGTATTCAGGTGCATATTTATAATATCACTTAATGATTTTAATAAATCGACGATAATGTAACGGGATCTTGAAGATCTTAAAATAGTTTGATCCTTTCGTATTTAATATATTCGGTATCGTTATAAATTCATAAAATCCGCAGTCTCCTAATCGAGAACTCTGGTTTATTCCTATTATTACATGAATATATAATAGGGAGATCGTGAATTACGTTTCTATATTGATCAATCTTTTTATATTCCTGATAATCTTAATAATTTTATATTTTTCATCATTTTCACCCTTGCTATTTTTACTTTGTCACGATCTAATTTACTTTCCTCAAAATTGATTACAGATAAGTGAAGTGTTTGCCAGTAGAAAGCTACAGGATCGATTTTCCTCTCCAAAAGGCCGTCAATTTTTCTCAAAACGTAATGAAAAATGTCCGATAGCTGAGAGCACCGAGATTTTTATCTATAAAATAAGCTTACAAAGTTTGAAGTAAATCGATTTAATGGTTTCGGAAAATGTGATATCGAAAAATACGCTTTTGAAGCACTCGGAGCTGTATGAAGGAGCATGCTTTGAACTTCGTTTACAACTTCGCGAAGCATGCCAACATGAAACTTTCAGAAAATGTTCTGAAGTCGTACTATGAGAAAATGTCGAAAAACGGAAATTAAAAATTTCAAAGCATACGAGTAGGCTGAACATTACAATTTCAATTGAAAAACTATATTTGAAGAATACTATAGATTTAATACAAAAAATTCATGAAAGTAATTTTTTCTTTGAAGCGACATTAAAGCAAATAAAAAGACGTGTATTGTACGATAATACTAAATATAGTTTTATATACTTGAATGTACCTGAGAAAATTTGTACAGGATTTTAGAAAGGTTCTGGTGTGATACTCGCATTCCGAGTAAACACTGTACCATTTTAGGATTATTGTTCCAACAGTAGAGTCATCCAATTTAAAAAGAATTCACCGACAACCTCAAAGCCCCTCGAAAGGATGGTCTTCCAACAAAATTTCCCGTATCGTTACACCTTAAAACCGCGTAACGTTGTTCCGAAGGGCATTTCCGTCGGGCCATAAATATCGGGGACATTTTCACTTTCCTTCGCCGGTAACTCGGCCTGTATAGCATCGGACCAGGATAGATAGAAACGAATGGCGTCGAAGGGAAAAAAAATAAGAATGAAAGTTCAGAGCATGACAGGCCAAAATCTTCGACGGTGGTAGGAAGGACATAGGGTAGACGGTGGGAGGTGAAAAGGCGGAATCACGCAGACATAAAACGTCCTGCGCCGTTACGTGTGCTTTCAGCGAGCGAAGCCAACGAAAAATGGTGGCCATATTCTCCCGACCTTCCAGCCGGGCTATCTTCCACTTTGTTACGATTCGAAAACCCCGCTGGCTCTGCTACCTCTCTCGTTCCAGTGATTTATGGACCGACAACTACACCCCCGCGCCTCTCTGTGCTCGCCTCGCGTCCAATGGTTCGTGTATTCGGCTTCTTTTTTTCGTCTTCTATTCGCCGCAAGTTCGTCGCCCACGTCGTCTACGGGAATCAGGTATGGTACCGTTGGTTCCCGTTGGTTCCCGTTGGTTCCCGCTGGCACGACGAGCCCCGATACGTCATATTATGTCCCCGGAAAACCGTGGTTACCCCTGTGCCTCGCGTGACGACGTACCAACCATAAATCTTGGACAGGTGCGCGAACCCGGCCTGTGTATCAATGCGAACCACTGGCTGCCACCATTCTCTCAGCCCAGAATTCAACGAGTGTCCCAAGTCTGTTCCCGGGACCCGAGCCAAGATCGCTCGAGTCTTCTCGCAAACGGAATTTAGAGGTGTCCCAGTGTCCCCCGGGAACCCGACCGACCCGATAACGATCATTAAACGTGATCCGAAAGCCACCCGTGTCGCCAGATCTCGAAACAATTGCTTTACTCTTACAATTAGTCCTTCGGGGACTACCGTCGATTGCTGGTTTCTTTCCGTAATGATCGATGGTGTATCTCGCCGTAGACGTTACCAATGTGATTTAGGCTTATGGTGTTATTCATAGCTGTCTACGAATTTTAGGAAGTGCACGAGATTAGATAAATACGTGTCGCACATAATAATCTGACCATGCGTAATTAATACACTGAACTTTATGCATGCGGGAAAACAATTTTTCGGTGGAGTATAAAACAGCAGATGAAATTAAAGAATTTAAGTACAGTAGAACTTCGATTATCCGTGCGAATTAGTGGAATATGATTCTTCGGATAATGTAACAATTATACAGGGTGTTCACGCTATTACTAGCCAGCGTTTTTCTTGTAAATAGTAAATATTAGAAAAAACTGAAAGAGGAAAAAGTAGTGCTGTTTTATTAAAAACAGTATTAACGCAACACAATGGCGTATGTGATTTTTTTGTGTTTGTACTATTTTGTTAGATACGAAGGTGACCTTCAATTTTTTAAATCGAATGCTGTATATTTTTTATAACACATGAAACCGTGTGTCTAGACGAATTCATCCGTATACTGCACAGTGACCTTCAAGGTCATGCAAGGTCAGAAATGGAAGAAATATTTTGAATATTCGTGTTTTTTGTTAATAACTCCCTAACGAAGCCGCGGACGCCATTTCTGCAAAAGAAAATGTTGTTCCAAATGATTTAAGGAACCTCCCATTTCCGGATGTCGAAGGAATTTTGAGACACCCTGAATAAATAAATTTATAAAAACAGAGAATCATAAATAAGAGAAGAATTGTGAAATTATGATCGCCAACGAATTGGAAAAAGAAGGCAGATCGAGTCGGGCGCACGCGACAAACACGTATGTCGTTAACGTTTGGTTATCCGTGTGCCCGAATACGTTAATAAACCCGCTTTTCGTGACGGCTTTTCCTTAGAAATTCTTTGTGGAAAGAATTCAGACGATAAAGAATTCGAACATCAGACGCCCGAATAATCGAGGTTCTACCGTATGCGTTATAAATACGTTCGGTTATGTTCAGTCTGAAATATATTCAACCATTTATGTAATTCCTAACTGCAGGTAGCTTTCACAACGACACGATTAATTATTATTAATCTCCCATTAATACCAGTTTCGAAGAAAATGTTCAATGACGAAGTTTAATTGGGAAGATATATTGGTACTCACGTCCTCTCCTGCATGAAGAAATCACGTCACGTTGCGTCTCGATCTCGGTTATCGATATCGTCTCTGGATCGATGGCTTCTGTTACCTCAAGCTCTGTAGCAGAAAGAATAAATTCATTTCGTTTCAATCGATCAACCATCAAAGAATAAATCCGAATGAATAGGAAATAAATCATTCAAGTTGAATATAGAATCAAAATTAATTTCAATCGAAATTAAATAAACTTGAGTTCTATCGCGCGACAAGAATTTAAATACGATTTTCCGTCACGACACAAGAGTAAACTATCGCGAGAAGGCAATGCGATTCGAGAATAAATTTAAATCAATGAAAAATAAATGATTCGCTTGAACACAATATTAATTTAAGTAAAAATTATGATAAATAACCTCGTTTCCTATCGAATGATGAAATACGGAGACGGTACGCGCCACGTAAAAGTCCTTGTTTTGCGTCGTACACTTTCTGCGTCTCGGTGACAAGCGACGCGGTTGACAAAGTCAAAGAAAGGCTCGGAGGTAACGAAATACGCGTGCGTTCACTTGGGTTTTCGCGATTGTAATGAACCGCGCTCGGTTCCTTGAGATCGCGAGGGTTGGCTGGGGGAAGGACAAGAGACCCGAACTGTGGTCGCTTATAAAAACTTGGATCACGATGGATCCGATGATCGGCAATTGCCCCCGAATTGGGATCGGCGCGAAGAACGCGATTCCCTTCGGGACAATACATGACGTCACGTTCTTCGTTCCAACAACGTACCAATAGACGAGGCGACTGATGTCGTCACGATCCGTACTGTAGACGGCGATTGGAATTATTGAATTCCAATGAATTGGATAAAAAATATGGATTATTGGACCATCGAAGAACGAAGAATTTTTTAAAAATTTATTGTAAAGTCAAGTAGAGGCATCTTAAAACTGTAGAATATATCGACCAAAAGAATGAGGTATTATAAAAAAACGCAATACAGAACAAAGAAAATAGCCTGAATGAAGAATCGAGGAAAAATAGCTCGGCACGGAACGTATTAAAAGAAACTTTCGAGTCGTTTTTAGAATGTATTCTCGTTGAAATTTTGGGACGTTCGATGGCTCAAATTAAACGTGGAGGATAGTACTTATAGGTATACTTAGGTTGAAAAGGAAACACGAGAGCGTATGGAAAAATTGACTCGACTTTAAAGGGATACTTCGAGACGATTTGACAATGTTTCCAGCAAGAATTTTGATACGTATAAGAGCATAATTTAAAGATGTGCTCTACTTTTCCCCATCTATTACATCTTCTTCGTCCAACCATTCATTCTGCCTATCTCCGATTTACGGGCACCTGACTATCTCAAAAATGGACGGCTATTTACGACGACAGTATTATAAGATCCTACCGGCGCAGCTTCGATAACACTATACCTGGGCATTTAAAATCCCGCGGCCGTCACAGTTTTACGCGAACCAGTAAAATTTTCATTCAACAGTTCAAGTTTCTTCAAATGATTCTTTGATACAGCTTGCCAAAAGTATCCTCAAATGTAAAGTTTATTGCCACACGAAATGAGAACGACGTAATCGCCGAAGAGGCGGAGGAGGTGGCGGAGGAGTAAGAGGGCAGAGACGGGAACATAATTTTAAAGGGAGTTCTTTGTTCGGGAGTGCTTGCAAGGATTTACAGTGGAAGTAACTTTTAATAAATTCCACTCGAACGTGCCCGGAGAATAGGTGGACGAACAAATCTGATAAACGAACGTCCTGCCGGTCTTAAAGTTCGCGCGGCCGACTCCGCCACTCGAAGAGAACACCGTTTTAATAGGCGAACTCTATTTTAATAAAGCCAGGGCAACGCACCGGCCGTTTCACGATCCACCGTCCGTTTCAACGTCCCGCGGAAATAAAATATACGGCCCCTCCGACCCGCTATATCTTGGAGATCAATCGGTAACTATTAAGTTGGCCGACCCTTAAAAATGCTTTATCCGTAAAAGCCGCCGCTTTCAACGTTAATCCCCCTCCCGAGTCTCTTTGTTTCCCTGGGTCTATTCCTGCATCCGGTCTGTGGCTCCCCGTTTCATCGCACGAGAGCACTCTTTTATCCGATATGATTCGCTCCGAAAACCCGGTGACATTTTTATCGTAATTGCGCCCCTCGACACAGATCCGGTTCGCGGCGAAAGCATCGCGGTTAAAACCCCAGACAAGAAAATTGTTTGCAAATAATTGCGAACCGTTTTACCCGTCTGACGGATCACCGATACGCCGACTTGATCTTAACTCTTTAGTTAAGAGTATTCGTGGAACAGGCTCTCCGTTGCTGCCACTGTCTGTCCGGCGAAATTGTTCATCCCGTTGCTTCGAATTACAGATTCCAAGAGACGTTAGAAATAAACGGACGGATAGCGAACATACGCGCTAAAGAACGAAACAAAGCAATAAAATGAGTTTGCGAATATAGATATAGGCGGGCTGTAGATCGCGTGAGTCGTAAGTAGGGTTTCATGTATTTATAGCAAAAATTAGTATAGCAAGATTTTATGAATATCAAAACATTTCTTACGACTTGATAAAACCAGTAAGGACGAAACTAAATATCTATTTGGTTCCTACGTCTTGCAATTAACTAAAAAAATTTTATTTCTCATTAAGATGCACAGTCTATTTTTTTTCTTGATAATTTTATGAAGCCGACAGTAATACAATGGTACTCTTAAATTCTTTCATTATTTGTACCGTTTCGTGCTTTATCTCTTCTTGTTATAAAATCTGCAGATCAGTCACAACATTTTATTATATTGAATGCAATTTAATGTGTTGAATAGAATTTATATTAAAATGATCTTTAACAAACAGCATCTGTTGACTTGCGATTTTCAGGATTCAGATTCGCTTTTCATTCGCAGTACCTCTATCCGAATTTAACCTGATCCCTGTCCATCCAGAAGACCAGTACTTTTTAACCGTATCCGGCTGGAATTCATGTGAAATGATTCATTTCGAGGAGGATCGTGTAGTCGGTTTGCTTAATATTCCACCGCATTTCAACTGTGGCAGTTCGCCTTCTCTTGCAGTCTGACAGCGGGACGAGATGGGTAGTCAGCCCCATTCTGACCCGTATCATATTTGTTTATTCAGACGTCCACGAATAAATTTTTTCCGGATTTTAAATGGACGCTGGAAATATTGCTACCAGGCCGTGGATTAGTGCACCTTTTTTTAAAAAGCACACGAATGCGAGAGTTTAATATTTGGCACATAACTGTCTGTATCACCTGAATATTTGTACAACAATGTATTGCAGATCTCTCTAGACTCTATTGTAAATCTTTTCATCTTTAACTTGTAGTGTATTCAGGCTTACACTTAATTTCATGTAAGCCAATTGATTATAACCCCGATGCTAATACTACCTATTTCAATAAACAATGTTAAAAGAATAAAAAAAAAATAGGTGAGAATAACAACGTATGGAATCTTGTAAATAATTATTTTTAACATATGAGAGTCCATACCTGTTCAAAATCCAAAGATGCGCGTCTAACCAGGCGATGCCACAGCCACTCGATGTTAATACGACCTGTATTATTAATCAATGATTAAAAAAATACGTGAGAAACATAATAGAATTTTCTGAATAATCATTTTTAACGTATAGGACTATACCTTTAGACGTATACCTTTTCAAAATCCAAAGATTGTGTCTAACCAGACGATGCCACGGCCAAACCGATGTTAATACGACCTATATTAACAAACACTGTTGGGAAAAATACGTGAGAGGCACAATAGAATTTCTGAATTATCATTTTTAACGTATAGGACTTAATACCTTTTCAAAATCCAAGGATTGTGTCTAACCAGACGATGTCTCAGCCAACCCGATGTTAATACGACCTATATTAACAAACACTGTTAGAAAAATACGTGAGAAGCACAATAGAATTTCTGAACAATCATTTTTAACGTATAGGACTTAATACCTTTTCAAAATCCAAGGATTGTGTCTAACCAGACGATGTGTCAGCCAACCCGATGTTAATACGACCTATATTAACAAACACTGTTAGAAAAATACGTGAGAAGCACAATAGAATTTTCTAAATAATCATTTTTAACGTATAGGACTTAATAGCTTTTCAAAATTCAAAGATTGTATCTAACCATACGATGTCACAGCCAACCCGATGTTAATACGACCTATATTAACAAACACTGTTAGAAAAATTCGTGAGAAGCACAATAGAATTTTCTGAATAATCATTTTTAACGTATAGGACTTAATACGTTTTCAAAATCCAACGATTGTGTCTAACCAGACCATGTCACGGCCAAACCGATGTTAATACGACCTATATTAACAAACGCTATTCAAAAAAATACGTGAGAAGCACAATAGAATTTCTGAACAATCATTTTTAACGTATAGGACTTAATACCTTTTCAAAATCCAAAGATTGTGTCTAACCAGACGATTTCACAGCCAACCCGATGTTAATACGACCTATATTAACAAACACTGTTAGAAAAATTCGTGAGAAGCACAATAGAATTTTCTGAATAATCATTTTTAACGTATAGGACTTAATAGCTTTTCAAAATTCAAAGATTCGCGTCTAACCAGACGATACCGCAGCCAAACCGGAAAAGTTCGATGAAGCGACATTTTTCCGATGGAAGGAGTCCGCTGCATCCGGTAAAAGTAAAAAGTGTCCCATTCCTTCTATTATAATCCATCCATTGGTTCGAGCGTAGCAGCCTGCTGCACACTGCAAATCGCACACGGCCGCAACAGCCTCGATTTGCATTTCGACGGCGTTCCCTTTCCCTCAAATATTGACATGCATTTCCGAAAGTTCGTACAACGCTGAAACAAACTTCAACTACGTCTTGCAAAATTACAGAAAATTCTGGCCACGACATGTAGGTCAGGCCCGACAAGAATCAACGATAGAACGATTTTCCGATAGAACAGAACAGAACGGAACAGCGGTGCGCGCCGTTGCATTTTGCTATCTTTAATAATCCCCGAAGAGTACTATAATATCGCGGAGCAGCTCCGCCACGGGGATTAGTGCCACGGCTCCTCGGAGCCCGGAATTAGAATTGAAAATCGGCCCGGGAAGGAAATTCCGTCGACATATCGGCGGATAGGACGTAGCGGCCTCAACGGCTGCATAAAGTTCCTATGAAAGGCGGGGTTCACATACTTTCGGATTGATTTAAGACCGCCGAGGAACGCAGATCACCGGCCGTTATTGAATATCAATACTTACAATAAATTGCGACGTTGAAGCCATTCGCGTTCCTCGAGATTCGATCGATCGAAGGAAGTCGACCAGCCGCGGTTTGTTCTCTTTCGCGGGAATCGTTTGCAAGTATAATGCGCGACTAACTCGGTTTGCTCTCGAAATCGAGTGCTCGGACCGCGGTCGCAGAAATTACCTTCGAAATTTCGATGGCGCTAATGAATATCGATTGCATATTCAGCGGCCACTTTTGCCCTGGTGAATCCTTTCTTTCAAAACCGCAGAATTCGCGGTGGCAAGTCAAGTAGCGATGGCGACGCAGCAACGATATATCAAGATATCGATAATTTCAAGCTAAGCCATAAGTACCGAAATCTTAAGAATCACTACTCCACTGATGGCGTACAAAATCACGAACCATGATTTATCACAGTGATCGCAGAATCATGATCACGGTTGTGATTTTAAATTCATTCTCGACGTGATCGTGATTTTTTAATCAAGAGTAAATTTGCTCACTGTTATCATAATTCGCAATGACTTTATTCATGATTAAGAACGGGGTTGTTTTGCAAGTATTTCGTTCAAGATGTCTGAAAACACTCTTGGCACAGATGACTATTATTCCCTGACACCGCGTATATGCTCGATGACGACAAGGACGAGGCCGACGTGCACGTTCTCCGATTCGCAGTCCCGATTTCGCATGGTATATCGACTACGTATCAGGCCTGCACGTCGCGTTTCTCTTTATTCTACTTCCTGTCCCAGCGAAACCGTGAGCAACCGAGACGAAATTCTCGTTAGCGATAACGCGAAATTGTATTTGCAATCATCGGTGACGCGGCGCGTCTGCCTTATCGAGTTTCGCCACCCTCTTCCGCGAGTTTTCGAACTCCGGGAATTTAGCGTCCTCGAATCTATCTTCTTCACGATGTGTACGCTTAGAGTGCTACCTCTGCCATCAACGACAACGTCGACGACGCACGGCGTCGCGCCATGATCGCAGATTTGTGTCTGTTCGAAGAGGATATTGGGTTTTGAAGTCGATTTTATCGATCCGATCGAAATTTGATTTCCTCTGGAGCACCTCGCCCGCAAAATTGAAGCCAATCGTTTCGGGCCGAGGAGCGCTGCAAATTCTTATCGCACAGGTTTTCGAAACGATTAGAATTTCTTCGGAAGTCAAGATTCACTTCCAGCGCCGTATACTTTTAGAACAGTACCGAAGTCAGCTGTTACATCGAGGCTATTATCAGTCTTTCTTGTTGAATCAATAGAACTTCTTTAGGATAATTAGAATTTCCAATAAAGTAAATTTCATACGAATAATCGAAATTTATACAATCTTTAATTATGGATGTGAAACTTTTAGAAGCATCATGAGAGATACAAAAAGATCTTGCAATTTTTAAACAAACATAATAAGTCTCCGTGCAATCACATTAAAATAAACAATTGATAGATAAAAATAGTAAAAAGTATAACGAAACTACCAGCAATGTCGCATTTTTCGAACTTTCCATCAACATTAATCTTATCGGTTTTTTATTTGAAAATTATTCTAAATTTCCTTATTCTATTGTGATAAAAATCACGGTGGATAAACTCGATGCCGTGATTTTGATAAATTGGTGTCTGCCAGTTAGATTTAACGCTTTATTGTTAAAATAAATTATCAGAGAATTTAGTGTCTCTTTTTCTGGACACGAGTAGCCTTGAGCAACAAATTGGACCAAAGTGAGCGAGCTGATTCCGGGATCCTTATTTCGAGCACGCGCAAGGACGAATCTCGCCTGACGTCATTACTGACCTAGCACGGACATCCCGTGCAACTTTGTTTCACGGGATTGAATTTAGGCTTTGCACGATAACGCGCGCGAACTTTAAGTCGGTACAACGAGGCCCGAAGTTGCTGCAGCGAGTTGTCGTCTCATGAAAGGGGAATCACGTATCTCGACGTACGAGCTACCGGGCGAAAGAGTTTCCGGTCGTGACGGGGACGACTTTTGCGGATTGTCGTTTCTAATGTATGACGAGCCGGAACTTTGTTCCCGTTTTAGTTTATGGAAGCTTTCATTATCCTCGCGCTTTCGCCGAGGGCTTTGTACTTTGACAATTTCTCTTTGTAAACACGGCCAAAGCTTCCGAGAATAGAACACTCGATTTATTGTAGCTTTGTGAATCTCCGGTGACCTTCTTTCTGTTAATTGATGCTATCGTTTCCGTGATTTTCCACGATTGAACTCGGTCAAAATTCATTTCACCCGTATAACATCGAACAACATTCGCATACTATGGTAAATCTCCGTTCAAGAATAACGAAAATGTAATCCGCAGTTGCGATATTTTTACAGGGAATACTTCTACATGATTTTACAAATAATACCTCTTTGTGCTGAATTTCATAAATATCATTGGAGAATTTAATATTAAATTATTGGATTGAAATGTGTCAGAAGCTGTTTCAATTTTATTCGGAAGCTTATGCCACGTAAAGAATAAAAAGTAAAAAGTTAAACACGTAGAAACGTATACCGAAGACTTGTAATAATGTTTTGATCAGAAAGGAAATAGATTTACTCAGTCAAAGATAGATTAAATGAAAATTTTTGTACGCAACGTATAGACTGATTTTATTCGTTCATTATGAAAAGACATCAAAATAATTGGATAATGGTGTTGCATTATTTTCGAAGTTTTAAGACGATCAACTAGGAATTGTACAATTTTCCTTTTTTCATAAAGATCCACAGTCTGGTATTGAAACAAAATTTTTGCCGTCGCATACGGTAGAGAAATGCTTGTCCAACGGAACGACGAACATTGACAAAGATTAATTAGACGAAGCTCCTTGATAATCCGTTCGAAAAAGTTCGACAAGACTTTTTGCCGAGACCAATATGTCAAAACCGTGAATCCAGGTTGCCGCGCCGTAAAAATGTAGCGCGCGGGCGCGCGGGGCGTGCATTCTCCGCGAAATACCCTAGTTTGTCGACGTTGTAACCGGTTATGCATACATTTTTTTTCATCGATGCATTTCGCGTCCTTTTCGGGAAATCCTGCGGGAACTGGAAATCCCCGACGAACGGGAACGCTGCCGCGCTTTATCCTCGATATCGGCGGATCGGAAGTGTAAGTTTCTAACGACGAATTCCGGTCGTGTGTACGGAGCAGAACGGCGTGTGGGTGGTGAAAAAAAAGCGCGGCGAAGCGCTTAACATGGCGCCCGGGAGGGAAATATTCATCGGGAACACAGTCGCTGGGACAAAGTCAACGACGTATTTCGCGAACTGTCCCCGGCTGAAATATGCCCGGCCACGCAATTTTCATCGGTGTTCCGAGCGGCGGATCCGCGCCGGGTTTTGCACGGAAAGTTTCCGCATTTCCGCGGACACCGGGGCGGACTGCCTTTGTTTTCCGGGGGCGAAACTGGAACAGTCGAAGCATCGATTAAACTACAATTATTCAGCGGGGCCCCGGCGCCGCGTGAAAGTTTCCTTAAAATTTATTTAAATCGGTCACATAAATTACGGGAAGCGAGAGTCGCGCGAGCCATCGGCCCGCTGCTACTGCTGCTGCGAATTCCATTGCTCAAATTTGCGGGAACAGTTTCGGTATCTCGGTCAGTTGTACGGGTATTTCGCGTTTCGATTGTTCCGCTTCTATTGTCGAGTCGACACGCGGACGTTGTAACCGATTCGGGTCGCGTTTAAGTGTCATGGATGGGCTCCTTAGTCGTTTCGGTCGCTGGGGAAATTAAACGAAGTATTATTAAAAATGTACCGCCGCGTTCAAGATAATGCTACACTCTGAAACAAGGGGGCTCGTGCAATTTTTATGTCACTCTTCGTGTTAGCGAGAAACTAACTGGAAGTTTATCTCACGAACAATACGAGAGATTTTAAAATTTAAGTCGATCTTTCACCAATTCATTCTCGAGCCTCTTCAGGAATCGAGTGAAATTAAATTTTTAGTAATAACGAGATCCCTGAAGAACATCCGATGAATTGAATTGAAATATACAAGGAAAATATTTATACGTAAGTAGTAATTCAGTTGAAAACATATTATTCGTTACAGTAAACTAACTGTTTGCAATTAGTTTAGTAATTTAAAGAAATAGAACTCCTAGCGCAGAAATGGAGTTAAAAATTGAACAACGTTCGAACTTATACTAGAATGAAAATACACCATTTCCTGGTTAAACAAATTCTTGCTTTGGCGTAAAAATCTCGACGGATTACGAGGAAAAGCCGAAGCAAGACACGTAAAGATTTATTCAATTAAATAAAATAATACATAAATTACGAAGGCTCAGCATTTAAACCGCATTTAAGGAAATCAACGTGATACGAACAAATTATATTCTAAATGGCTGTTCTAATGTAAAACTAAGAGAGCTCTCTTACCGTTTATCATAAGATCTCAACACGCAGTGATCCACAGCAGAGTTTCACTGGAACTCCCTGTACGAATGCCGGCTTGCCCTTAGGACACTCTTTCGCCGGTAGCACTACGGTTAGCCTTGCGATCCGTCCCAGCTTCGGTATGCACTGCAAAGGAGCTTCAACGCTTCCAATGCCCTCGAATCTCAAATGTGCAACCGGCCTGGTAGAATCCAAGTCTTGCCGAACCGAGTGCACAAAACTTCTCATTACCCGGGCTCACTGGTGGAATACTCAAGGCCAAACTAAACAAATTACAATTTATCACGGGAAAAACATCACGTCGTCTCACACATTTTTCAATCGTTACCACAACAACCCTCGCTTGTCAATTGCGACCAC
>CM052193.1:8022282-8101830 GCA_028455805.1 Lasioglossum figueresi
GTTTTTTACGCTTTCTAACGATTTCGAGTTTCCTCGACTGACCCCTAGAAATATTATTGCCAGGTTGCAGATTTTCATGCGAAATAAATATTTACTGCATCAATTACAAGATATGGTTCTCACATAAAAATTCATTTTCCTTCTCCTTAATTTTTGATTATTTAAAAATTATCAGATTCGTGTAGTTTTCTCATGCTTCTACCGTGGTGTATTTCATGTACTCATTTCTCTCATAAGCGTATAAAATCACAAAAGCAGTGTAATTATCTATTTGCATTCGATTTGCGTTATTATATGTGTAATGTACGTACGGAAATATCGAAAGAGCTCGGTCAATTATGCTATGCTCGATCAATTCAACCTGTACAATTACAATTCGATAGCAACTGATCAATTTCTGTCACGAGAAATGGCGCACTACCGGCAAACGAGCTTTCAAATAAATATGGCTATAGCGGGGTAATTTTCGTGCGCGGAATTTATCGGCCGCGCAGCCGGGATTCTAGCGAAAGGAGGACACTACACGCGAGAAACAAGACACGGTTGCTCTCCAATGATAACATTCCCAGAGGTGCGTCGCGATAAATCTGCAGGTGAGAGTCAACTTGTACGAGTGTTCCTCGGCACGGCTGAAATACACACGCAAGCACACCCGTGTTCCTCGAGACCCGGAACAGAGTCGTCTCGTAACCTTACAACGTCTGTCGGGTCGTTTTCGCGGTACTCGAATTTCATTCGCCTGGATGCGCAACATTTTTTCCTGCCAGTTTCATTAACCGTTCCAATTTGTAACTCTTGTGCACCATGGATTAACACATCGCTCCGGGGTCGGTGAGTTTTGTAACCCAAATAATTGACAGACTGTGAAATTCGTGTGTTTAAAACGTGGACGAGGATTGGTGGACCAAATAAAATTTCTAAAATTGTTCAACCAACTGTACCGTCCTGCAGTTATTTTTCATTTCGTTCGTATCTCGCGTGTGTCTCCTAATTAGACAGCAAGCCTTATTCCAAACAAAATTTGTTCTGTAAAAATAAGCAATAACATTTCTCCTTAAACGTGGAACTTCGTGCAAAATAAAAATTTCATAATTATATAGAAGTTGGTCGTTCTCACCGATTTTGATGACCTTGAAATTTATTGTCAAGATCATAATTCTGAACAACTTTTTCTGATACATGTTACCACCGCAGCGATTTTAGTTTTCGAGACATTCTCGAAATATCGGAGTTTGTCGATTGCAACGAACAGGCGGCAGATAAAAATTTAATGTTCAAAATACATCGATTCAAAATCCAGTTGTAAGAATGGATCGCTGTCCGAGGGTTAACAGTGACACGAATTTTGTCCAGCTTTTTGCGATGGTGGCTCGCTGTGCGCTCGTGGAAGGTTATTGCTGCATCGAATAACGTCGGGAAGCGTGCGTTCATCCGTGGATGACGAGTCCTCGACTTTTGTTTGACTTGACGACCGACCGCTTAAGTCCACAGATACCGACGGTAATTTCCATCGAAATTTCAATCTCGTTTATCCGTAAAGTAACTTCCGTGATCCCCCGTCCGTCGCAGTGATCCCTCACACCAACGTACCGCCCCTCAGGCGATCGTCGCGGGGCCAGCGCGGTGCCGCGCGGCACGTATCGAATTTTAATCAATCACCGATAGGGACAGCCAATTCCAAAGCCAATTAACATATTCATTCTGCGAGACCCGCCACCATTTTTCCACTGATTTCAGAGGAATTCAAATTGCAATATGGCGAGAGGCGCCATTACGATGCCTAGTGGCCGGGGCCGGTCATTACGCGGCAGTCATTACTGGGCGCGTTCGTTCGCGATAATATTGCTCGAGTCTGCGGGATTAAAAAAAAAAAGAAGAAGAAAAACGGAAAAATAGGATAAACGGAAGAACGAACGAACGCGTGGAAAAAATCGCTGGCGGAGAAAGAGAATCGGTGAAAAACGGTGGCTTCTATTACGCCAGGGGAGTGAGTCCATCGGTTAAAACTCGCCTGACGAAGTGAATTTTGATAGTATCGCGTTATTAAAACGGTTCTCAAACCGGCGCGCGGAAGGTCCGTTTAAACTCCTCCAGTTTCCGGGAGTCGCCAAATTTCGACGACCGTTTACGCTCGCATTTAATCGCGAATAAAATTCGCCCGTCGGGAATCTTGGCTCTCGAGTGGCAATTAAAATGTGAAATCCCATTCGCAAAAATCGGGGGCCAGAACTTGCGGGAACAACGGGCCGGCTCGCTCGAACGAATCGTGGAACTACAACAAGAAAACTTTGAGAACCATCGGCCCCGAGGGTACGTTTCACCTTCTAACGAGGTGCGGCTGAACGGAGGCGTGGGATGGCTGGCCAGAGTAATTGCCAAAACGAGGATTTAATGCGCAAAAATAAGCAACCGTATCGGCGGCTCGATATCATAAATGGAAATTCAATGGGAGCGCGGTTCAAACAGGGGCTGATCGAACCGACGCTATATCACTGGCAGTAGTTAAGGACCGTCTATAGTCAGACGAGTACGCCAATCTGTTCGACGCTTGCAGTCTGCGACGAACAGAATTTTTACTTAATCTTTTTCATATTCTCCTCCCTCGTTTGTTGCTCGCGGAGTAATTTCACGCTAGAAAGACTGAAACTTAGTATATACCTATATTGCCCCAAAGCAGTCAAAATGACTGCATCGTGAAAGAATAACTAATGTGTAAAGAAATTTGTTTAAAATTAATTTTTAATATTTTTTATATTATTTACAGTCATACATAACACGTTCAAGGAGAACGAGGCGCGTGGGCAGGCCTGGCATAAAGATTCGAATAACAAGTACTACTTTAGTTATCGAACAACTGCAACTTATCAAGTATATGCTCAAATCGACAATTTATCATGAACTTGTATGTTATTGTGTGACGGTAATGAAAAAAATATAAACTGTTATTCCAATCCAGAGCCGAACTGGCCATATAAGAAATTTACTCGATTCAATAATAAAAGTCATTTGATTATTTAAAATTTCCCAAGTAGTCAAAATGACTGCTTTTGGGCAATACAGGTATAACACACATATATATATATATACCGGAAATGAAGGAAGGGGAGGCAACTACAACGATTAATAAACGCATTTATATGTTGTACAAAAAGTCACAAAATTCTAAGAAGCTGTGTCATTATATACATAATTGTTTTTCTAATTGAAATTGAAAAGCAGTCAAAATGACTTCCTTAGGCAATCTAGTGTTAAACACACTTTTGGATTCATCAAACGTTTGGTTCGATTTATTTTCGAATACGTTATAATTGGACCGTGGATTTTTATGGATGAGATGTTAACACGGTGAACGTCATGTGGTCACGGATGACCAGCTTCATCCTATTTCTTAAAAACGATTGTCATAAATTTCGAAATTCTCGCGGTATTCAACGTGTTAAACAGTAGAAGGTTAAACAATCTATGAACATTGTTACTGCTTCCCACACACGATGCAGAACTTTTTGATTTTGCAATCTAGATATATAACAGATGTTTTAAGAGTTAGACATACGAGTTGATTAAAAAGTTGAGCTAGTTATTCTGAGAATCAACATCGAGTGAAAAATTTCAACTTCGTAGCATTGTTATCGTTAAGTTTGCCGGCAGTTCACGTTCAAAACGTGGAAGCCGAGCCGTCAGGAATGAAGATACGTTTTCTGAAGTCAAGCTATCCGTCGCGGCATCGCGCTTCAGCAACGCAGTTACCATTCCTTCAGCCGGTTGAATCTCGCGGCGCTTTTGAAAAATCAACGAGATCTCCCGGCCTCGAAGGAAATCCCGTTAGACTCTCTTGTTTCATCCCGGGGCGGAATTAAGGAGAGAAATAAAGTTATACGCGACCGAGCCGACAGACGTTTCCATCCTCCACCACCTCGGGAACCTTATTCACGGGAAATTCAATGCGCGTGACGAGGACGGGGGACAAGGAGGAAAACTAGAAATTTTCCTTCGACCCGCTCGAACAGACAAAACGCCGGGTACTGTCTCGTGAAAATTCTCTGTCCGCCCCTGGAGAGGGCTGCCCGTGCAGGTCCGAAGTCACGCTTTCTACCATGAAATTAAACAACTTTAATTTCTGCAGTCGGTCCGCACGAAAAAACGGCATTCAGACCCGGAGTGGGCTATTTACGACAGGTTTCAAATGCCTCGTGCAAATGAATAATGCGCCTCCGGGAAAGTAGGCCAACGGTGTTTTTTATTTAAAGTTATTCAGGGGAAATTGAATAGTCTTCTCGAGATCCTATTTACATTTATGTTTGTGATGGGCTGCTTCATTTTTATTAGCCCCGGCGAGGAGCGAGTGGCTGATTCCAGTTTTTCGAGCGTCCCGGTGTCATGATGTTTAACGGGATGCTCTTAGGGTTCTGTTTAACGCAATTTACCGCAACGCCGGCTATGAAATTATCACTGGTCGGAAATTTTTATTCTGTACCTCTGCTCTGGTTCTCGGTAAATTACTTTTTACGTCATTCGCAATTCACAGTGTATATATAATTCTATTTTCTATATGATTTTATTTTATATTTTAAGGCTCGGTGCAAGGTTAATTATAGTTATAACAGGTAAGTTGGTGCAAAAGCAAAATGTTACAAAAATATTTAAAACCATGCTACTACTACCGCGTCATTTACAATTCTGTTTATAATATCTGTTTTTGTTCTTCCAAGCCCTGTAACGATTTAGGAAAGTATAGGCCTGAGGAGATAAATTTAATTACACTGGAGAACTTTATGTGTTAAGATGGCTGACTACTCTCAAATCACTTTTAATATTAGTTGGAACAAATTTCTCTTTACATCGTCTGAAAGATCGCATTGTCTCGAAGGAGAAAAACCTGTGTAAAAGCCGTCGCTTTATTGCTGCACGTGCAACGTAACGGCTCAGAATATTTTCAGAGAGGTCGGACAGGTCTCGTACAATATTATGTGACAAAACACACGCGAACGTGTAGAAATTATCGTCGATAGGCCAGGCTTGTTAAGTATGTGAGCACCGGTACAGGATCGAGCCGGTATTGATGGATTACGGATTACCGGCCGGAGCGTGGACACCCTATTAGCAGATTACCGCGCGGCCTGGAAACAATTTTCTACGGCCACACTTCCTGCCTCTCTCTCCACCCCTCTCTTTTCCTCTCGTTCTCTCCGCACCCCGCTCTTTCGTCCGTCCAATCTTTTTTCCGGCGGACAGGTCTAGCTCGTCTTTTTTCCCGATTCTTCTCTGTTCTCTTTTCGCGGCGCCATCAGGGCGCAGGCTCGATTGTTGAGTGCTTCAATCCGGACGAGAGGACTCTCGCCCCTAGGCGAGGAAAGGACCGGCCAGAATTTTATTCCTTTTTAACAGATACACCCAGACAGATCTCGATTTTCGAAATATCAGCCCCGTGCAACCATTGCGGAAATCCATTTCGCCATAAACGAATAGTTACAGCTCGCGAACACTCCAGTTGGCCGTAATTTCTCGCGAAAATCGAAATTCGTGGCGTCTCCGTTGATATTCGTGGTGTGCAGTCGAAACTGCGGCTTTGTCGTAATATTGTAATGTAACAGGACCAAGAAATTGATTTTTTGCAAGTATCAAGACCATTTGAAAAATTTGCTATTGAAATTTTATAATCGTATCACAGAAAATTATATCGCATTTGGGTGACAGAAAATTTCAATGCGAAAACTCCAAGTTGGTTTTCTGTTTCATGTAACGAAAATAATTGTGCCTATGGTTTCAATAAATATTCTAATAGTATGCTGACTTTGTCGCAAGGAAATACTTCATGGATAGTTCAGATTTTTACATCCTGAAAATCCTGACAAGCTTTAGTTTACTCGAATAAATCAGAAGAAAGAAGAATTTTTGAACCTGGTAAAAAATTAGTGTCACTCATATGTGACCTATGCAGTGCTGGGGAAAATAGTATTTTAAATAGTAAATAGTAAATAATCCTATTTATTTTAAAGTATGTGTACAACTTTGAAAATAAAATATTTTATTTGATGCAGTAATTTTTGAACATAGTATTTTATTTGAAGAATATCGAAAATATTTGTATTTCCTCTTTATTCTAAATTTCAATTTTAAATATTATTGCTGAAGGTAATGGTTCAAATTCAGTACATTTATGAGCGTAAATCGTTTCATGACGTTAAGGTACACTGTATGTTTATACGGTTTCTCAGAGTATTATAACAATGAAAAAAGTAAAATATTTTATTTCGCGTTTCAGATTGTTCAAATAGAAATATATTATTTTGTCCATCAAATTGTTGAAATAGAAATATTTTATTTTCAGGTTCAGATTGTTCAAATAGAAATATTTCATTTTCGAAATTGTGTATCTTCTTTAAAATACTATTTTCTTTCAGCAAAATAAAATCTAAAATATTCAATAGTATTTGAAATATTTGTTTCGCCAAATAATGCCCACCTCTGGACCTATGTGTCGTTTAACGCGTTAATGATTATAAATAGTAAAAAAAATAGTCTGTATCATAAAATGAGTATTTTTTATACTCGACATTCCTTGTATAAAAATGGTAACCAGTGCACAAACTTGAATATCACTTAAATCATGCCGCGTCTCGACCAATAAGAAATTTTTAAGACCCCGACCTCGACAGGGTTAAAACATTTTTCCCGTAGTTCCATAGAAAATTTCTTTGGTCCTTTCTGCATAATAGGAGCGGTCCTTTGTGTTCCGACAAAGCGACACATAAAAACTGTGGCCGTACAATATTATCGTGATCTTTCCATTAATATAAAAATTCGCCGTTCGCCGAATGAAAAAGATCGAGTGTCCCGAGGCCGGCGCGGCGGCGTCGCCACGGGATTAAGGACATTAAAATGAAACAGTTCTTCATTAGCGGAGTCCGGGGAACCCGAATTCGGCCGCAAACAGATTAGAAGCGTGCTCCTTTCCAGCACATTGCTCCTAGAAAGTAATTGCCTACACGGCGCCACGACGAGCGGTCGGAAATGGGACGCGCCGCGTAAGCTCATTCTGGTTTTTCGGCTCCATAAGACGAGCCACCGCTACCACCTGCTCGGGTTACCTGACTTCGACCTCCTAACCTCGCCGAGATAATGAAACTCGGCGGAAGACGTTCCGCCGGTGGCTTTAATTCCATCGGTACACTACCATCCCCAGGCAATTCCAATTTGCCCCTCTTTAAACATCGCGCGGAACGAAACGGTTCGAGGAGTTTTAGAAAACTTTATGTTAGCCGAGAATCCACTTTATGAAGCTGTCCGCTGGAAAAAATACTCGACCCTCGTCTGAACCCATCTGCATTCTAATTGTCTTTCTTGGTTTGCAAGGATCAACGTCTGAAGCCACTAGCGATAGCAACACGTTCGAATTCCTTGTTTCTTGGCCATATTCTTCGATTTTGATACTACACTATACTTGCTTTATAGTACATGACATACACATTTGTTAATTATGAGATATAAAATTTTTTAATGTACCCAGGTTTCTGTTTAAGTGGAATTTTAAAAAATTATTTATATAACTATAGATTAGATTTTGATTGTAGTAGTAGATTGTGATTCGTTGTGTAATTTTATGGTTTTATGAACAGGACAAACAAATTAATTTCTGTTGTCACAAATTTCAATTTTGTAAACGTTACTGAAATTGTTCGTTTGTTATATTTACACTGTGCAGAGTACGGTATAAATGTGTAAAATCTATAATCCACGGATGACATCTGTTTAATGGAATTAATACGCAAATTGTTTTTGGCCATCTCCCATCAATTACACCCTTGACAATTGACGTTCCAAATACATCGATTTTCGGATGCGCAGTTACAATACATTCATCGGGAATATTTACGACATTGGAGATCTAAATAGTAAAATGAAATTACATATAAACTGGCTTTTTCAATGTTATAAATAAAAACATTTTATTGCAATAGCCATTGCGATTTTTTCAGAAATATTACAAATCCGTTACGAAGTAAACAATGTCAATAATTCACAAATATTAAAGAGGTTGTAAAAAATATTTAAAGTAGATGCCCGGTTATTGGCATAAAGGTTAAACTTTGCATTAATCTTTTCTTTTATTCTTTATCATCGTAATTGTATGCATTTATGAGAAATATGAATTATGTCATTTTTATATAAATAAAGTTAACGAGAAGGGAAATAAATTTCTATGTGTGCCCTCGTATCTTAGAATTGATGGAGAAATTTATGTCGCGTAAAAATCCGAAGTTTAATCGTCGTACATTAATATTTGGATGTTTCGCAAAGATTTCTAGCGCCTTCCTGAAATCAATTAACAAATTGCAGATCCGGTGATAATATTGATGGCAAATAATCATTCCAGTATTATTCGTGGCGATCAATAGAGTTCACACAGCCCGGAGCAATCGCGCGACAAGTCGGTGTTTGTATTCGAATTACAATTTCAGCAAATTGAGTAAATCTCGAGTTTGCCCGTTGGAGGGATGAATAGACGACATTTCCGGCATCGTCTGATTCACCGTCATCCCCGGCCACGAGCTAGCCCGGCAAAGGTCGATTGCACCGTGATTGTCCAGAACGAACGAAACTGGCTTGAAAATACAGATTACACACACCGCTGGAACAATATTAGGTGTGCGCGGTTTCTCTGTGTTCTCTGGCAAGATAAAGCTTCGACCGGTGCATGCGAATCGAGTACACCTCGTAAACATCGTGCACAAACGTATCTGGAATGCCCACCAGCCAGAAAAGAACCATTATTACCGAAACCACTATTAATCGTCGATATTTTAACAAATTATTAATATCCAATAATTGGCTTCAAGTATGCATTTTTAAAACAGCTGGGCACGGAAGTTTATCACGATTATCGAATATCTCTTACGCGCGAGCAGGCACAGATGTACTTTACCGGTTATAATGTGCTTGGCTCCTGTATCCCGTAATCAATTTATAAATCATTTTATGCTGTTTGGAAATTCATTGTTTGACGGGTTACAAAAATGTATGCAAATTAAGGGAGAGAAATTCGAAGCAAAGTTTCTGCTTCGGGATGCACAAAGACGTGTTTTTATATTCAATTATTTGTTCGAACTGTGCTTTCATGTACGAATTAAAATTTCTTTCATTCAAATTCTATAGTACATATTGAATCTTATTTTCTGTATTACGCAAAACATGCTACTTTCAATGTATGGTAGGTCTAGTGCTAACGCGCTTAACAGAATGCCCTCAGGAAACAGAAGACCTGCTCATTTTACAATATGGAAACCATTACTTGGGTCATTGATCCTATGCACGTTCCGAGCGTTATCGGCGGGTCCTTATCAAAATCGCGGGATCCTTGTCGAAAGCCCTGACGACACTCCTTCGGTCCACCGCGACACGGACAATCGCAATGAACAAAATGATAAATAACCAGTAAAATATACAGGAGAATCTCCGTACAATTGCCAGCCTATTCGACTGCCAGCAGCACAAGAGCGATCCATCTGAGCAGCAAGATATATGGTCACCCTCCAGAATGATCCTCCCTCCTTCAAGCACGGATATCAATTTTATGTGTCGGTAGGACGATATCGGTCTGGCCACCGCTGGCCCGTCCCCGCTCTTGTTTATGGCTGTATTAATTATTCCTATCGCGTATACCTCGGGCTGCTGGCTTGTATTCGAGCGCGCTGCAGTTGCAGTTGTAATGCATCCGCGGTCGGTCGTTCCGAGCCTGGCCGATATAACCTCTCCTCTCCACCTCCGACCTCCTACAACCTACCCTTCTCACCCTTTACCGGGTTGCACGCGCAACGATTTAAGGGGCGCGTTCCATTTGCGTGCCGTTTACAACTCGGTTGCCCGTTTACAGCTCTCTGCCCGCTGCACCCTTCGCCTCCGTCAAGTTCAACGTGTCCCACACCCACATGTCACTATAATTTCATGGTACGTCCATGCGTGACTGTATGCGATACTGGAGATTCGAATATTTGTCGTGCAATCCTCCTAACTCGCACATTTAAAAGAGGACTTCCTAACTGTCCTCCCAGTTTTCAAATTATAATGAAAAGTTTGGCATATGGAACAAATTATGTCTCTGAGAAGTCATTTTACATGGTTAAGATACTTTCTATTGAATTTTTGAAACCTCAAGAGAGTTTCATACGTACATGTACACCCCCGTTCAAAAGTATTTGAAAACACGTTTAATTTTTTATGCGGTCTAGTTTACACGGTACCAGAGAATATATATTTCAATAGTAATTATGTGAGTTTCGTATTTCGAAATTTTATTTTTTCAACCCTTACGTCCCACACCCACATGTCACTATAATTTCATGGTACGTCCATGCGTGCCTGTATGCGATACTGGAGATTCGAATATTTGTCGTGCAATCCTCCCAACTCGCAGATTTAAAAGAGGACTTCCTAACTGTCCTCCCAGCTTTTAAATTATAAAGAAAAGTTTGGCATGTGGAACAAATTATGTCTCTGAGAAATCATTTTAAATGGTTAAGATACTTTCTATTGAATTTTTGAAACCTCCAGAGAGTTGCATACGAACATGAACATCCCCGTTCAAAAGTATATAGAAAACACGTTTAATTTTTTATGCGGTCTAGTTTACACGGTACCAGAGAATGTATATTTTAATAATAATTATGTGAGTTTCGTATTTCGAAATTTTCTTCTTTCAACCCTTATGTCGATAATCGGGTACCCACCTTAAATATCTTTTTAAAACTTCCCTAATTCTTTTGTCGATAAATAAAAAAATTATCTTTGTCTACGATATATACACTCCCGCTCAAAATTATGTGGACGACACGTTTAATTTTGTATGCGGTCTAGTTTACACGGTACTAGAGAATATATATTTTAATAATAATTATGTGAGTTTCGTATTTCGAAATTTTCTTCTTTCAACCCTTATGTCGTTAACCGTGTACCCACTTTAAACATCCTTTTAAAACATCTCTAATGCCTTTGTTGATAAATAAAAAAATTATCTTTGTCTACGATATGTACATTTCCGTTCAAAATTATGTGGACGACACGATTAATTTTTTATGCGGTCTAGTTTTACACAGTACTAGAGAATGTATATTTTAATAATAATTATGTGAGTTTCGTATTTCGAAATTTTCTTCTTTCAACCCTTATGTCGTTAATCGGGTACCCACCTTAAATATCTTTTTAAAACTTCTCTAATGCTTTTGTCGATAAATAACAATATTATCTTTATGTCTATGATTTATACACTCCCGCTCAAAATTATGTGGACGACACGTTTAAATTTGTATGCGGTCTAGTTTACACGGTACTAGAGAATATATATTGTAACAATAATTATGTGAGTTTCGTATTTCGAAATTCTCTTCTTTCAACCCTTATGTCGATAATCGGGTACCCACCTTAAATATCTTTTTAAAACTTCTCTAATGCTTTTGTCGATAAATAAGAAATTGATCTTTATGTCTATGATTTATACACTCCCGCTCAAAATTATGTGGACGACACGTTTAATTTTTTATGCGGTCTAGTTTATACAGTTAATAATAAATTTATTAGATATCTCTTTAATAATAATTATTATTGCCTTGAGAAGACATCAAACAGTATTAGCCCTGCCGAAGAAACTTTTATTTATTCAAGAGATTTTCATATTGAAATTGTACAATTTGATGCAATTAAAATAAATTATACTTGCAACAAAGTGTCCACATATTTTTGAGCGAGTGTGTATATGTCTAAGTACATGTGGTTAGATGAGGAGTTAAGATTCCACTTTGAGAAATGCGTGGACAATTATTAGATTATGGTATGAAGGGTAAGTGTTCATGGTAGTGTTACCAAGTAACGAAGCTGTACAAGGACACAATCAGCAACATCGACATCATAATACCTAATTTTCGCGCTCGTCGAGGTCGGATCTCCTGGGGGATCTCTTGTAGTCAATTCCGCGACTCCCGGGGTCGCTGGAATCTGCCTTCACGGCGGGAGTCGTCGATATTGGATCCTTGTGACCTCGGGTTCACCGGTATTGGCTCCAACGATTCGACTGGCCTGATATTGGATCCTGTGACCCTGAGTCCGTGGGCGTTATGACCGATGAACTTGAAATTATCAGCATTCGCCCACCGGCCGACGGAATCGTTGACATGAACCACTATCCGGAATCACGTCAGTCTCTTTCTTTTATTTTACAATCGTAATAAAACTGCCGACATATCTTTTGTTTTAAATTGATTAAATTTTTATTTACCTTATTGCTCAATTTACTTGCCACAACGTTAAGTTGGACGTCGGCAAAGTCATTGACTTGTATACGACGTAATTTTGGTGTAAATTAATTTTACTGTATCCGCTTTTCAATTTAATTCGTGTATTATTTAATTGGATGTTCGTTAGGTCGTTGACTTATACCACTCTCCGTAATCTTACTAACCTCGTTTCCGTTTCTCACGATCTACTTTAAAATATAAATGTATGTATTCTCTTGATTTAGACTCGATTCAAGTTTTAACTAGGTTATTCTTGAATTTATTTGCCACCATATTGAAATGAACGGTGGAAGAGTCATTGACTTGTTCTACTGTCCGTAATTTCACCGACGTCTTTTTCTCATTTTATAATTACATTGAAATATCAATACTCATGTCATTGAAATATAAAATTGATTTGATTTCTGTTGCATTCTTATTCAATTTAAATGGTGTGATGTTGAATTGGATTTCCCTAAAGTCATCGACTTATGCTACTGTCTGTAACTTCACTGGCCTCATCCTTGTTTTACGATCTGCGACAAAATATTAACACACGCGTATTCATTCTTTTTGCGTGAAATTGATGCAATCTCTATTTTATTCATTTTAAATTAATTTATTGTGACGTTGAGTTGCACTTGTATGTTGATAAAATCGACTTGTGCTACTGTCTACAGGACATCGAATACTTTCGCTCTAATCCACCCTCTTTTTCCCAACTTAAATTCGTAAATTCCATCCAACGCGAAAAATGATTGAACGCAATTTATTTCTAAACTTTTGTTAACGATCCCGGCGGAATATTCTGTAAAAAACGGTAGTAACAGACGGAACTTCTTTTCTTCGAATTCTGGTATTCTCTTGCTTCCGCAGGATTCTTGATACCGCGCTCTGATCCCGTCTAGTATCCTCAAATAATCTTTTTTTAGTACAATATCCAGCTCAGAGAAGCGATTGCAGCTTTGTCGTCGATTCCCGGGCGTGATACATACTGCGATGCGAATAAAGCGTCTCGAAATTCTTCCGCTTCCTCCGCTTCCCCGTCTCGCAGATGCGACAAGCACATCGTCGGATTTCATGGAAACGGCACGAATCCATTTAATATATCAGCCGCCGTGCTGTTAACATGGGGCACGCTAGAAAATCGTTCGATCTATGCGAAAAGTCTTGACGAAAATCGCTTTTCAAGCACCGTCGCATCGTCCTCGGCAATTCCAGCTCCGCGGGGGTTGCTGCTTCTGTCGTTATTGATCCGGCTAACAGACGAAAATAAAGACAGTTTATATATCGACAAAAAAAAAACGCAGAGACCGAACGGATCTTCGAATAATGAAAATATATATACGATGCAGCTAACCACAAAACTGGAGGGAAACCACCAATGTCACAGTTGACGTTGAATTTCAATTACTGGAGTCTGACAAGGTACAGTGGAGCTTTATGTTGGATCAGCGTATTTTAGATTACTGAGTTTTACGAACGCCTGAAGTTTGCGCGAAGTTTGATACGAATTCACGAAGTAGGAATTTGACTTACATAGTCTTGAAAGTAATAGAGTATTAAACTGCGAGGGCAAAGTGAATCCAAGTAGGTAATTTCGAAGTAACTTCAGGCTGAAGTGATTGCGGCGAACGACGCCATATTTAAATAGTGTAGACGTCACGGAAATATTATATTTCTTCTAGAAATTTGCTGCTCTATTGGCGGTGCGTTAAGTGGCCATTAATTGGGTCAGTTGATTATCGCATTTGTAAACCGAGAATGCAAACACGAAATGTCTTCTTGCCATACTAATACAATCGCTCACTCAAATATTAATCTACCAATTACTTCAAGGTGCCAAGTATTTAAAACTTTAGTTTGTTTGAATGCAAAAACGTACAATATTAATGAAACTTTCACCGATTGTTAAAAGTTTACGATGAAAGCTTTCTGATATTAATTGTATTAGAGGTTATCATCCAAAAAATGAATTGCTATATTTCTTTGTATGATAAAGTATATGATAAAGTATTTTTATATGAACTGTGCAACAAAAACTGCAATTTAAAGCAATTTAAATTTATTTCTGTCGTCGTATCATTAATTTCTATTCGGTGTTTAATTGTTTCCATGTCAATATTTTCATCATTCCCAATATCTTGCATTGGTATACGATAATTTGAATATCATAGTAAAGTGTTATAGTTAATATTTGTACCTATAGCATGTTGTGAATTTTATAATATATATTTGATCATTCGCGATAATAGAAATTTAGATAAAGAGTAAAACAAAAGAACGTCGCAGTGTATCAGTTTATAATTTAAAGTTTTTTCGATTACATATGTTGTCTTTTGATATCTCTCCATCAAGAGTTACAGTACAGAAACGAAAATAAACATTCCGTTTAGGGAAACATTGAAGATCTTCATACCGATCTTGGAAATACAATTTTCTTTCGATACTTCCAACGATAAAAACATTTGAGTATCCCGTTCCCCGTCGCTAACCTCGTCATACTAGGGTTACCTGTACTTTCGACTGTATATCTTATTCTCCAAAGTGATGTGCGACCATGAATACGTCGGGTTTCCGTAGGGAGGAACGCCGCGTCGGTGCGATCGAATTACAGACCTCATATATTTTTGAGATCGAATAACAGATACCCGGTTAGAAATTCTAATCCGACGGAAACGCAAACGGAACGAACCCGATCATCACGAGCTTGTTCCGTCACGTGTCTATGTGCGTTCACATGCGAGTTGCGCTCGCAAAATCACGTGATCGATCTTATACAGTGCCTTCCATAAATACATAACTCAATCTATTCATTATTTACGGAAATAATTGGTCTGTTTGCATGGAATTTGCTGTCATCATTTTATTGAAAGGGAAATATTTGAGTTGTTGACTAGATTTACGATGTTTCATTCGAATTGCTTCAGGAATGTACAAGATATGTACAAATATTGGATCGATAAATATTGCCAGCAACGAAACAGGAGTAGAAGTTATTATTAATTCTAAAACGAAGAAAAATAGCAAAGGACACTTCGATCAGCATTTGCGACAGGCATGTGCACATTCCTGGGTCCCCACATTTTTGGAAGGTCCTGTACACGGTAGGCGGTTCGCTCAGGATCGGAATCGTCGTTCGAGGTTTGATTCTCGACCTGGACGTTCATATTTCAGCCGGAACCCCATAACCTTCGCGAGGCAACGATGTGGTTCTACTCTGCGGCCATCGATCGGATGAGAGACAGGGGGGTCGTAGAGGAAACGAACGACGACCGCTGCTTCCATCCAGATTTAACGCTGGCATTTACATTTAGAAGAGCTCCTCGCCGAGCTGTTGTTTACTAATCGGATCCGGAAAATGGTGCTCGAGAGCCGTGAGATTCGTTCTTAACGCTGTAAACACGATCCAATGACCGCTCGATGCTCCGTCTATGGCTTGAGCTTAACCGAACCACCGTCTGCGCCACCGATGTTGCTTCTCTTTCCTTCACCAAACATCCTTTCGCCTTTTCCCTCTGTTGTTTTACACTTGGCGGCCTGCTAGCGAACCGAACAGACCGATAACGTGGACATTTTTATCGCCAATTTATCTGTACACCAACTTCCGCTGCTGTGAAGAAGTTTCTTGGGGAAACGATGCTGAAGACGTTGTCCCAACTCCTGAAAACATTTCTGAATTTTGTCGATAAACTGCGTGTGGAATTGGTTCGTTACGGTCTTTTTAACCCTGAACTGGTATACCGGGGTCTCTCATGATCCCAACGAAAATTCTGTACCATAACTTTCCCTACTATATTGTACCAAAATCGCATATATCAACATTTTTTAACTTTTTCAGAGCATGGATTATATAGTCGTAAATAATATACTTACAACTATCTGGAAAAGTTTATACAACATTTTAGAAAGATCCTAGGATGATATTTTATAATCTGTCTAAACACTTACCACTTAAGGGTTAAGATAGAATTAAGATTAGGATCAAATAGTCCATGGAGCGTCCTAACTGGCGATTTTAATCCTCAATTCTTGGATAGTTTTACAGTTTCATTCTATAATTTTTTAAAACTTATTTTGAGTAGTTTAAATTGAATAGTTATATGATAATCCGAGCGAAACTATTCAGAACTGTGTATAGATCATTTGTAAATTCGCTCACAATTTTCAGCCGTCCTTGTTACACTTTTAATATTAATTAAGTTCCAAAAACCTACTCTCTTTCTGTGTCCACAATTTTTCTCGATTTTTAAAAAGTGAGGAGAAAAATTGAAACGTTAAGTGTGTTATTAATAGAGAGCGGATCTTTATGCAAAATAAAAATTTTAAAATAGAAATTTATTTTCCTCGTTAATACGTTTGATAGGTTGAAAATAATATAACAGTGATTTCAAATTCTTCTAATGTTTCTACTGTTTTAAATTACAGTTTCTCATTTTTGTCATAAATGCATCAAATCCGCTGTCTGGTTATTAAACAAGGAGTACGCGTGTATGTACTGCTTTTATAAAGTTGTACAATTTGTACACACCTTTTTATTTCAATTAGTTTGTCCTGAAAATGGCCGATACATTTCTGTGGCAAAGGATGACCGTACATATTTCCCAGAGTAAATTCAAATGGGATGAAAGTATTTCTAGAAACTTTCAGCATTGTATTTTCCTTATTTTATTGGTAGAAGCGTAAATATGCCAAGTGATAAAACACACGACAATTTTATGTTTTGCAGCTTCTAGCGGGTAACAATAATCCGTACACGGAGAAGGAGCAAGTCTTCGATCCAGCCATCGTGGCAACAAAAGTCCGTTTCATCCCGTACACCTCCCATATGCGCATGGTATGCATCCGAGTGGAGCTTTATGGCTGTCCATGGACCGGTGAGTGAAATTTAAAGCCACTCCTCCTTCCAGCCGCACTTATCCGCGACAAACTGTCCTCCGAGAAGGATTGAAAAGGACGAGCAGATATAGTTCTCACACATTTTTATCGGTGTTGCGATATTTCAGAGTTTTCTGCAATCAAGAAATTTCTTACAGTGAAAAATATTTCTACTCTATATTTAAGATGCATGGCAATTCTTTCATCAGATCATTTCTGAAAATTTTATATTAAAAATATGAAACGTGCATTCATTTTCCTCACATTTGTAAAACATATTTGATTTTAAATTTGAAACTCTTTAAAAAACTAGTCAATTTTCGTATTTCTCTTCTACTCTAGAAACTTCTACTTGTATCGCATTAATTAAATTAATATAACGAACGACAAGACTGCAGATTTTATGCATTCATTATAGAAATGAACAGATCAAGCACGAAATGTTTAAAATGTATTTTAAAAATACTTAATATATGTGAAACCTAATTAATGTAAAAACATATCCATATTCTACTGATGAAAAAGAAAAGAATTTGTACTTTCTAGATGAATTATCAAAGAACCGACTGGAGATAAAACAAAGAATATTTCGACGAAAATTGTGTGAAAGAGAAACTGGTTGCATCTAAAAAAGGAATGACTAGAAACAAAACAAAAGGCGTTTTAATAAAAATTGTATTGTGCACGATACATTGAATGGGTCGAATGAACGATTGTCCGAAAATATTTTAAATAAATACGTCTGTCACATTGAAATTGATAAATTTGATTCCGCATTCCACGCAAGTTGCATTTCATATTACGTTTCAATAATCGAATTCGTAGTCAGACAAAACAATAAATATCCAATTAATTCGGAATTTCGCTCTTTTTCGTTTGCATGCCGAGCTACGTGTCCTCGATTAAAATTCACTAGAGGAAATACCTAGTTGAAAACAGAGCTCGCGTTAAGTGGATCTTCAGCTCAGTGTCGGGCCGTATTCGTATTCTTAAACTTCGATCGTACAGCAACAGCTTCGCAGGCTCGAGACCGGCATCAACGCAGATTTAGTAGCACGATTCGAGAGAGAGAGTGTACAGGTGTGTTTGCGTTAATTCAACCCCGAAACGGTTCAGCGAGCCCAGTACCGGTATGCGGTAGTCGAAATCGCGGTTATAAGTATCGATATTGCGATGCTATCGACGCTGTAATCGCTTGCCTAACAAAATATATTTACGTCGAGGATGCTTATCCATATCGGAAATACTAATTCGGCATCATCTTTCACAGAAAAAATCACATAATTATACAAAAGTGAATCAACCCCTGAAATTTACTAAAGAATCGCTTTACGAACATATTCGTTACACTTTTCTGATTAAAATGACACAATTTTGATCATTCATACTGTTTAATTCATAATAAAGAAGAACCTCAATTATCGGAAACACCTACAATGTTAAAATAAATATTTACAGATTTCTGTGAATGAATCGTACATCAATTGTCTTAGATTAAATTATTTATTTTTGGATAGCAAAGAGTTCAGGCAACATCGGTTCGGATAGTCGAGGTTCTTCTGTACTGCGGTTTATACGAGAAAATATGTTGCGAATTATGTCGTGTTTGGTATCATTTTAATCACAAAAACGTTAGAAATGTGCTGGCAAAGGTTTCATAAAAAAATAATTCAGAACAAACAAAGTTTTGTCCCTGAATTAGCATTGTCTCGCTATGTTACACTTTTCGCTTTAAAAAAATCACGTCCAATTAAAGATTCTGTGAATGCTCCAAGTTTGATCTGCCGTGTGCATTGTTTTTCTGTGAACCATCAAAAGAATTGTTAAATGATTGGCGTTTTCATTCCAGCCTTGTCATGTCGAACAATGGCAAGAGCGTAAACGACTACGGTATTATATATTCAATCCCGGCAGCGAGCAATTACCGTAACAAGAACGAAAATATTTTCCATATGCTGGTCTCCTGGTGACTGTAGTTGGAATTACTGGATATTACCGTGCGTGCGACACAGAACAGCCCGGCACACGTGGTCGGCATATATTTCTTGACTCATTTTTTCTTCCCCCGTTGCTCCGCGCCGTGTACGCAGCGAATAACACCATGATAAATACGGAGATGGCGTTTTTATGGCGCATGAAATTTATCGTTTATACTGTTATCGGGAAAAGGGGCCGCCGAGAAGTGAATTGGCCGCCGCCATTTGGAAAACGCGCCTGTTGTTCACCCGCAAGTGGATATTCCGTTCTCCTTACGGCGGCCATTCACGTCGACCGATTAATTGAGCCCTTTGTACTCGAACGGCCACTACGGTCGATCAAAGATATTGACACACACTGTTTTTTTTATTATCAATTAAAAAGCAGCGTATTGGTACAAACTAGATTTCTTAATGTAGGAGAGTAATGTACAGGCTTGGAAGAACTAGTAACTTGTCAAGAATAGATTACAGGATTCGATGCATTTATGATATCATCAAGTAGGTGAAATATAAAGTAGTAGGAAGACCGAAAGAATTTAAGAAGGTACATATATTATTTTCAGTCTATTAAAATGATTAAAATGGAATACACTTCCTATTTGGTTTCTATTTCTTGCAATCGATGCAATCAATTTTTCTTTCACCCAAAATCCGCAATGTAACCTTCAATAAAGTTAAAAAATATTGTGGCACACTGCAGATCTATTATACTATATAACAATTGTACATCTAACAGCGTAACGTTATAAAAAATCAATAGAAAATTCAGTTGTGTTAGAATTTTACCTTTCTGAGCTAGTATATTATTTCTGGATGTAACAAAATACTAGAAAAGCTAGAAGATTTTAACAGAGTTTATGCTCTTATACAACTGTGAAAAGAATTGCTATTCGTAGTTTAGCATACAACAGTTTTTAATTAGAATTAGGTGGTATTTCCCTGTAGGAATAATTATACAAATAAGAAATAGTCGTTCCATCTCCGACTCTTGATTAAATTCATCCCGTTTCCCGAGCCTTACAGAAGCAACCGAATGATTACGGATATTCATCCGCGGAAAGTGTTGAAACTTGTTCGGCAGCCGTCTTTAGTAACGTCTGACACATCTCCCAGCCATCGTTTCGACGTCCAATAAATCATTTCCCGTTGGTCCTATGGGAAAGAGCTAGCCAGAAATGGTATCTTTTTATTGGTCACGATTCTGGCATTGATGAAGATGTATAAAGATTAAATTATGGTGCGCTGTTGCGAACGGTTTGTGGTTGAACATATATTGAACAATTAAGTTTGTATACAAATTTTATATAATTTATAACAAAATCCTTGGAATAAGGTATCTTCCAGTGAGTGAAATTAATTTTTCCATTATTTTTGCTTTTATACACCAAATATTTCTACAAGTGTCTCTTTCTTCGGACCCAAAATTCACAACAAATTCTTTATATGTAAAATACAATAGAACTGCTACGAAAAAATGATAATCTACCTCTGAGAAGTCTTTCCGAAAGGGAGATTTCCCTTTATAAAACCGCATTGAATGAAATGTAGAAAAAGTTTTTTTAAATTCTGTAGAGACACTGGAATTCGTGAAAATTCGAGAAAAAGTAACTTCAATTTCCGACTTCTTTTCATGGTAAAAAAGAGAACAGAATAAAATGTTTCAAAAAAGCTTTGAGTTGAGGTACGTGAAATTCGCCCTTTAAAATAAGCACAGGCAGAATATTCAAAGATTTTTTTAAACGAAGTTCTAGGAGTTCAAAGGTGAACAATACTTCGGCTCAAATTCACTGCTGTAATTTTCTGGTATAGCTTATAAACGATTTTGTGGAGCAGCCGAACTACCACAATTTCTTTCTCAGTGTTCAAACCCGTTATCGATCTATTAACCGAGCTTCGAGTTCCCAGTCCACCCCTAAACAGTCCTCGAGCAGAGGGTTGAAGCTCGGTGGCAGTCTTGCGTTATCCGGCCGGAATCTTATCACGTATCGTCGGAAATAAAATGTCCGTGGCATCGCCACGTGCCATGCCACGATGATGCATGGTCGCGAAGCATGCTGTGCGTAGATGCTGTTAACGTGACCGTGCGTTTTGTTTTTGTTGCAGAGGGTTTGGTGTCGTACTCGATGCCCCAAGGAATCAAGAGAGGCTCGGAGGTTGACCTTTCCGACAGAACGTACGACGGCAGGGAAGAAGCAGGTTACCTCTCCGGGGGACTCGGTCAACTTGTCGACGGGCAAAAGGGTCCTGACAACTTCAGATTGGACGTCGGTGGTAACGGGAAAGGTGAGCTGCTTCGTGCTGGAATGAGATTAGCGCTAGAGCCCGATCGTGTCTAGATTAGCGTGATAGAGCCGTCACGGCTACGCTCGCGAGTTACCCGCTCGTTGGCCGACTTATGTTGTTCTCCTCTCTTCCCTCGTGCTCCATCTACTTCTTTTGCAACGTGAATTTTCGCCCTTCGAAACGATCCGGTGCCCCCGATGCTTTAATTGCTCAAACTTCTCCGAACACGTTGCTCCCGAATATTAGATGCTCCTAGCTCGATTCAGTTGTTTTTTATTTCAATATACGTATATGCACGAGGAATAGTAAATTACTTTACAAGGACTGTAAAATGCTTGATCAAGTGAAAATAGTTAAAAGTCTGATTCGGTGCCCTCGATGCTTTAATTGCTCAAACTTCTCCGAACACGTTGCTCCCGAATATTTGATGCTCCTAGCTTGACTCAGTTGTTTTTTGATTCAGTATACTCGTACGTATATGCACGAGGAATAGTAAATTACTTTAGAAGGACTGTAAAATGCTTGATCAAGTGAAAATAGTTAAAAGCTTGATTCGGCTCCCTCGATGCTTTAATTGTCTAAACTTCTCTGAACACGTTAGCTTGACTCAGTTGTTTTTGGTTTCAGTATACGTATATGCACGAGGAATAGTAAATTACTTTACAAGGACTGTAAAATGCTTGAACAAGTGAAAATAGTTAAAAGTTTGATTCGGCGCTCTCGATGGTTTAATTCCTCAAACTTCTCTAAACACGTTAGCTTGTCGCAGTTGTTTTTTATTTCAGTATATGTATATGCACGAGGAATAGTAAATTACGTTACAAGAACTGTAAACTGCTTGAACAAGTGAACATAGTTACAAGACTGAGAAAATGTACACTATTGATAATTTGAATATTACGTGAACTGTAAAATATTTTTCTCGAAGAAAGATTCTGTGATAAACATACGTAAACATAACTGGCCTAATTACAGTGTTAATCGAAAATGGATATTAATCAAAAATATTTCGTACGACCATTTTTGAGGAGTATTCGCTTCTCAAACGGGATCGAAATGAATGGCTTTTTTCATTTTCATTTATGTTTCATATAAGAAAATAATATGTTCCTATAAATTTTTGATTGAAACAAAAGAACCAATAAGAACCAGACCGTGTTTAACCACCAAAAAAAATCAACAACACAGAGAATGATATAAAAAATAATGATACGAAATTTCACTTCAGCGTCTTTAACAATTCCTCGGCAAAAAACTGAGACAGCTTAATCCCGATTTAATAAAACCGTTAAACTAGGGAAGACAGTGGAGCACGGCTAATCAGTTTGGAGTCCAAATCCCCGTGTAACAATGAGTTGGCACAGGTAGACAAAGCCGAACCCGAAAAATTATGTTGGAAGTTTAGGATGCAGGGAAATTGTGGAACTTCTTGAACCAACGCCAGATAATCTACAGAGCGTGGGGGTCGGACAGCGTTGAACTCGCGGGTGGCATATTCATCGGCGCGTCGTCTTCCTTGCTTTTTCGTTGTTTCAAACGAAAATAAAATTCCTGGTTGTGTCGAATCCAGGTGTGTAGGCCAGGCCAGAGATAAGAGAATCGTCGTAGAAGCGCCGGTGGACTGGAAGCTCGGACTCTCGGAGGCAAACGTGTTCCACGCTGCACTCGAATCTGTTCCAATTTACATTTATATTGAACCGCGGCGCGCCCTACACTGCGAGCCACACGGCTGTTTACCGGCTCCCAGGATACATTTGTGTCTTTCCATTTACGCGGCCGGCACACTTCCCAGCTACGTACTCCAGCTTCTTAAACTTTTAAACCCCGCCGAGACTGCGTGCTGCCTCTCTCTCTCTCTCTCTCTCTCTCTCTCTCTCTCTCTCTCTTTCTCTCTCTCCCGACTCTCTTTATACCGGTGCTATAGTTCGGTTTCCTTCGAATTGAGAGAGTCCCCGCCGTTCCGCCAGCTGAATTTGATTCCGCTCTAAAATGCTCCGAGTTACCCGATGGTAATTCTCGAGGTGCTCGCGAAATCGGACTTTAATGCAATCTTTCTTTCGCGCGGCGCACTGTGTCGTTCAACCAATGGGAATCGCTCAATTTCAATGACGATTCATTTTAACAAATTATTGTATTTCGCGCGAGTGCCCTCTATGTAACAATTGAAAAAGTTATCAAATTCAGGAAACAATTTCTTTTTATCATGATCTTATACTAAATAAAACTACGCGATATCTGAAACAGAAAATGAGTGAATTTTCACTCGAGACGCGATCCTCGGAGAATGTACGGAAAAGTTTCGTACAATATCTATATTTTTGTGCAGCACGTTTATCACAGTACACGTGATTCATCCATTTACGACTATTCTGAGACTCTCTCCACGAAAAGATAAAATGCTCCACTGATTGTCTGCGACAAAAACTTATTTGTACGGGTATCGGGGTGACCACCCCTTAACGTCAACCGGAAAATGGTGGGTAAGAGGGACGGGGTGGCGATCAGACGCATTTGCTTTAACTGTCGGACCGGAAAGTTGTCTAAAATCACACTGTTGCTTCGAAATTGCCGGAATTCGCCGAGATCGAGGTGTGCAAGTGACATCGGCGGGGCATCGACGGGCGTGCAACCCTCTTTACGAGCGCCATTCGGCCGGTCGTATAGTTTCAGGGCGGTTTAAGTGAGAAAATCATCAGGCGGCGAGTTCCAGCGACGATATACGTGCGACGGTGTTTATCTTACGACCCTTCTGAATGTTCAGAATTGATGGTAGATAGCGGCCAAAGGTGGCGCGGCGCGACGGTGACAGGAAACTGGAAACTATTTACTCGTGGGACGATATTAAGGGTGGGGCTTATATGAAAGCGGATAGATCAGACCGATATAATGCCGGTGCACACGGGTCTCTCGAACATTGTTGAGGGCCACCGGAAGGGACTGTGTCGCAGGAAAATCCGAAGCCAAAGGGGTATAGCACAGATACCGAATTGAAACGGAACGATTCAGACCCTCCTAAGTTTTAATAAGCTGCTACGGTCCCTCGCCAGCGCAGCGCCTTCTGCAACAAGCTGAACCCGGCAGAACCCAGCACAGCCCGTTCCTTCGATTCCCTTACGACAATGTCGAAACGGAGTCGGCCTGTCCCGGCGTGCTCAACGAACCCTCGTTTTTCTTCCAACCTACGCCCATCCCTTCGCCTTCTTTCATCCCGCTTTCCTTGGAGAATTCGTCGAGAACGAGAGATAAAAGCGTGCAGGATTTATAGCGTAAAGAACAGATCTTTGTGTGTAAGGCGGCACGACCACGGTGTATACCGTGTATCAACTTCTCGCTACCTTATGAACCGACGATGCTGCGAGAAATTGAATCGTAAATAGAGCAGCAATAACGCGCAGAGGATCCGCTTTGCGTTGCCGAAAATATTGACGGAATTACACGCAAGTTTGTTTATTTTGATCTGGTAATAGCACAGACTGTGAATCTTTATTTAAAGTAGAAATTGTCTAAGTCGGTTCTAAGAAACAAAAATTAAATGCAAACGCATTTACTTTTATAATCGTTTTAATAAGGGAATAATATATTTAATATCGTGTCAGTTTCTTACACGACACGTTAGAAATCTTGTTATTGTTAGATTCTTAGGATTTCAAATTTTAAAAACGAGATGAAACAAAAATGTTGTCACCCTTTATTTGTATTTTGTTTTGAGTTGCAGCCAAAAAATAGGTAGAATTTTGTCAAACAAAATGTCAACGTGTAATTTAGCATCCACATGAAACTTTATTTTTGATATTTTTCGTACCTCTCTTTGGTTACTAAAATTTTCATCACACATTTTTGGAAATTCATATTTCTCTTTACAAAAATGTAACAGATTTTGCGAGTGATGTATTTTATATAAAAATAATACAACTCAAAACATATATTCGAGGAAGGATAGTTGATAGTAGTATACCATTTCGGTGAAAATTTATTTCACAAAGACCATCCAAATTCGATTGTTATTTCATTAATTTTTTAATTGAATTTAATACACACGAATATTGTCTGTTCCAGGAAAGGAGAGCAATAATAAAATCAATTTAAAATAAATTTGTTATTTTCACGGTTTGTGTACACAGGATGCAACGTTTAAATGAAAACATAAATATTTATACTGTCTGTAAATATGCAAACAAAGAAACAGTTTAAGCGATCGTTGTATTATTTAAAAACACCGGGAGAATTTTTCTTGTAATCAAAAAGTTGATTTTTTAAAAGTGTTCTTCCAACTCCCGTAATATCATGTAAAAAAATCTTATAATATTCTACCTGCGCTCATTTTCAAGGATAAAGTCTCGACTTTTACAAAGTACTAAGTGGAGAACTTACTTTCCTCGAAGATTTTTTTTTTCGTAGTAAAAGTAGGTGGGAAATCGAGGTTCCTTCATTTCTTTCGAAATATTGTAAACGACTCTATACAGAGTTTAAACAATTTTATCCCACACTTCGTTTAACGTTGCCATATAAATGGAAGTCTTCACAATGATATCTCAAAAGTAGATTTGCGATTTTTTGTCTCGATTGTATGGTCCTTTAAATGAAAAATGTGCCAGTTCGATAAACCTGTTCTTGAAGGGTTTCATAATAATATTGTAACCACGAAGAAAATTATTATTGTTACTTACAAAAAATCGAGAAGGTTCTTGAAACTGAAAATACTGAATCCCTACTGAATTCTTTTAAAAAATTTCTAAAGTTTGCCTCATAATCAGGACATCGAACGAGTGAAACTCCTTAATTTCGAGGAATACAGTGGAACCTCGCTAATTGCATTCTCATCTATTGCATGGAGTCTTCGTTCGTTGCCTAGTAGCGACTCCTACCACGAAGTGTTCAAGGTTCTGGAACTCTTGGTCGGGATAGAAAGTCGTCACTATGAACCACTCTGAGGTAATTATTTAGAAAGAGGTGTTGATGAAATTCAAATATGTTATAGATTCCGACATTTTGAACAACTTTAGTTTAAATTTTATCAAAATCGGAGAGGAGTGCCTCTTTCTAAATAATTACCCACTTCGATTGGTTACCTCTTTCGTTGCAGAACCACGATTTATGCTCGAATTTCAGTGCCGTTTCGTGCAACGAGCGAGGTTGTACGGTAGTTATTTTTCGAGTAACCGTGCGTTTCAGTTAATTAGAAGTAGGTGCGCCGGTTACGTCCGCAGATCAGTAATTAAACTTGTGAATTCCAAGATAGTAAGAGCAATCATCCGTAACCCGTGTGTCAGCGAGCGTAAACAAAAAACACAGCTGTCAGCGTGCTGACGTTTCGCGCGCTGCAGCTCCGCCATCCAGACTTAACTAAACTTCCGGCGGTTCATCCCGGGAATGCGAGGCAACCGTAGAATTTCCGAATTCGCGCATGCGGACGAAAGTTTGGCCAGGAAACCGCAGCGAGCGTCTAGTTTAAAGGCGGAAATTCGAAGTGGACCGCGAAAAGTAACAGAGCCACCGGCTTCGGAAAAACGCGTAACTCGCGGGGCCGCTCGGCTTTAGGGTTATCGCAGTCCATTTTCAATCCGCGCGATCCCACGGGACGCGTGTGCCAGCGCGCCTGACTGTACCGTGAAATCTAATGGCAGAATTCGTCGAATAACTGCCGTTGCGGCTCACTGCCACAGAACTCTTCCTGTTCCCGCAGCGCGTTTCGTTACTCTTGCGGCCACCGGTGTGCATTCGGAAAACCGGGACCGATCGGGAACGTGGGAAATGGAGGAACACATCGAAAGTGCCTGTCAAAAGTCAACTAGATGCCTAAACATCCGTTTATGACAGTCGCTACTCCATGATCTCTTGCTGAACGAAAAAGACATGAAGCAGTACTTATTCTGCGATCAAATTCCTTTGACTTTAATTATCTTTTTATGAAACTTTTACCATCACATTGGTGACATTTTACTGCTTAAATTAAACCAAACACGACACAATTTGTATCATACATCCTTGTTTAATCCACGAGACAGTGTAACCTCGATTAAATATTTAAAGATTTGTATAATTAATTGGGTAAACCATCTATGCAGATATCGATACGTTTATGACAGTCGCTATTCCTTGATCTCGTGCTGAACGCAAAAGACATGAAAATGTACTTATTCTGCGATAAAATTCCTTTGACTTTAATTATTTTTTTATGAAACTTTTACCATCACATTGGTGACATTTTACTGCTTAAATTAAACCAAACACGACACAATTTGTATCATACATCCTTGTTTAATCCACGAGACAGTGTTACCTCGATTAAATATTTAAAGATTTGTATAATTAATTGAGTAAATTATATATATATATATATATATATATATATATATATATATCTATAAAGATATCGATACGTTTATGACAGTCGCTATTCCTTGATCTCGTGCCGAACGCAGAAATCATGAGACAGAACTTATTCTGCGATCAAATTCCTTTGACTTTAATTGTTTTTTTATGAATCTTTTACCATCATATTTTTAAGCAGTAAAATGTCAACAAACATGACACAATTTGTATCGTACATCCTTGTTTAATCCACGAGACAGTGTTACCTCGAATAAATCTTTATAGATTTGTATTGATTGGTCTCGTTTTAATCAGGAACACGTCAAAAATGACAGTAAAAGTTGAATCGCTTTTATCGCAGCTGAAACATTAACCTAAGTAACATGTCAAAAGCTTTTTCCCCCTGCCATTGATTTTCGAAATTCCGCTCGAATGGCGATTAGTGAATTTGCAAAGGCTGGAGTTGAATAAACATTTATTTTCCGCATTAATGGTTTTAAACTCAACAGGTAACATTAAAACGCAATCTACATTGAATTTAATTTCTCTTTATATTTTATTGCGTTTTGTGGTTTGCAATTTAATGAATAGTTAATGAGGGTCGGTGCAAATTCAATATCTTGTGGACCTCACGAGAACCAGATGTGCAGAAAAATTTGTTTTATTTATTCGCAGATTTATCGAGTATGAAACGAAACGGTGTTAATTGACTGTGATCGCTTTTTATTACACTATCGTGTGCATGGTGGATATTAAATTACTCTAAAATATTTCATGAAGAAGTAGAAATATATTAAGCGCACAACATATTGTTAATTTGAGAGTTACTCTGATTTCTGAAGATAAAAAAATAAAATCTAGCTAAACCGTATTAACTTAGTACACAGAACGATTAATTAGAAAATATTCCTATTACTGAATATTGAGGGAATATTGCCAATACAGAATATTGAATGAATATTGAGAATATTGAACATACATTAAGAACATAGAAGAATATAAAGAATATAAAATATTGAGAATATTGAATATTAAGAACGTAGAATGTTGAGAATATAGAAAAATATTGAAAATACTGAATATTGAGAATATAGAAGAATTTTGAAAATACAGAATATTGCGAATATTGAGAATATAGAGGAATATTAATAAAATGAAATGGAAATGTTACTGCTCCTAATACATTGTTGTTCATCAATTTTTCTGCTACACAATAATTCCACGTTGTTATATCGAATAGATAGTAATTCATAGTTGAGAGATATTGTAGCACCTCCAGACACCTTGGGTGATTAAACTTTTATCATACTATCGCAAAGTTACGGAGTTCCACGACGCTGGACAGAGTCAGCAACTTGAATTGCCAACCATCTCGAAACTACCTTCCACTATTAACGTGTCGACAGTTCGAACCAAACCGACGACTATAATATTCATCGATCTCATAACGGCTAGGAGCGTGAACTCATAAGATAGAAATACCCAGGAAATTCTATATTGAACGTTCAACCAGAGTTCTCTGAATAGTCGATAGTGACGACAGAAACATTGTTTTATCAATTTTCAATGCACATGCGTAGTGAATTCATTAGAACGACCTGTTGCTACTGCAATAGACATTAATATATGTATCTTGTTTGACAACAGTACATCAGATGCTTCAAGAGAAATGGTAAATTCCATAAATCAACTTATTACACAATCATTTATTTTAGAAAATAACTGGCTTGAGGAAAGGATTATTTAAAAGAAAATTACTGGACTTATTCGATTCGAACTTTGCGGATTTACTACAGTCTACTTTGAGAATACATACAATTTTTTACAAATAAATATGTTCATACCATCTAGAGTTATACTGATAAAGTGTCTCGAAAATATTGTTCTGTAGGATATATTGTAAAATTAGGATATATTGTAAAATTAATATTGCTTAGAGAAAACTTTAAAATAGTTCAATGTTTGTTAAAACTGAATCGCAACTTGTTTTATAATCATTGTATCTGAAAATTCACACAAAAACCGCACACAGTTCGGTGTTCAAACACTCCTTAGCGCGCTGCACCTGTTGGTTGCTTACACTTAAAATTAAATGCTGGCACGTGACGCGTATCAAATTAGGATAACGAGAGAATATAGTAGGTGAAACTCGAGAAACTTAGCATGGTAACGCATTAATTGAAAATACGGTTACGCGAATCGCGAGAGGAGAATGAAACCGAATGATCCTGGCGCGCGGGGTCGAGAGAATGCCGGAATGGATGACCTGTATTTTTTCCTTCATTTGTAGAGAGAAAGCTCCGGAATTCAATGCAGTCACAGATTGCGCGAAACGCCTACTATTTCGCATTCAGCTGGCAATTAATTAAGGTAACATTCAAAGACCAGCTGTCGTTCGGCTGAAAATAGGTTGCACGCCGGAACTTTCAGCTAAAAGAGCCTCGCGCAATTTGCAACAAATGCGACCCTGTTGAAACAATTTGTTCGTTTGATGTGAACGCTTCCCGCGCTGTTCGTGCCACGCGCAAACAAATTTCGCGTCACGCGCGAACCGCGTGGATTATTTATGTTGCAGATTTTATTGTCCCGTTTATCGGATGGTTGGGCGGGAGGGGGGGAAGAGGGGAGGGCCGGCGCGTGTCGATGGAGTAATCGGATCCGCGACAATGTAAAATGTCATTTTTCAGATCCGCCAAATGCGAGCAGAAACACTCCCGGCGACTGTGAATGAAACGTTCGTACCGAATTGTCCGAAATTCGAGTCGCGAAACTGTCTGCCCGCCCGGTTGGTCCGGAGGCTTATTGTTGCAAACAGGACGCGGAATAATAAAATATCTGCACATGTTTTCGCGACAGTAATCGCTCGGTGTTAGAAGAATATTTCAGACGAAACTTTACTCTCGTACACTCGTTATTCTGCCGTTGTTTCTAGCAGAGATCGAGAGAGAGTTGTGGAACTTTTAAATAGATAATATTTAAAACCGTGCACCGTCGAATGTTTTTAAAAAACGTTCTCTGACGGGAACAGCTGAAGAACAATTTCGCTTAAATAGAATATATGAGATATGAAAATGAATTGTATTTCTGTGATAGAAACAGATACATTTTGTTCATTGATATTAGAAATATTGTAACAAATAAATCACTAATGAAGGTAAGTTTCCAGTGGATTTCCAATTTGTGGAAGACTGCAATCCATCATAACATTTGAGGTTTAGGAAATGCAGGAACTCAATCAACTTCAAGGTGTAGAAACTGAGTCTAGAATGTAGAAACTGAGTCTAGAATGTAGAAACTTGGATCAAAATGATCTAAGATTACACAAAGTGCATCGGTCTGATGTTGATAAACCGTAAACAATGGTTCAGAGAACAAAAACTAATAAATCACCGACAGAGAGTCTGAGAGCAACTCTCGAATCGAAGTAATTAATTAAGAAAGTTAACGAAGAGGAGCTGGTAAATACACGCACAATAAACCGAGCATCGAGATACTGAAATAGGATCGAAAAGCAGCAATTTATCTGTTTGCATAACTCCTTTTGTTTTCTAGATATGTATTCGATTCGATAGCTTCCAAGCTTCCAGTTCTCGAGTAGCATTTCTCTTCTGGAACTCGTGTATCGACCGGCGAAGGAAATGCATGCAAATTGTTTTCGTGTACTTTACACGTATACAGAACTTCATCAAAATTGGTGTGAATCCAATAATGCTCCTTGTCAGTTAGCATTGACACGCGGTACTAGATAATCTCCAAGTTTACTGTATACCGATAGCTTAAAATATTGTTTGACTACAAACTCGTATTTGATGCAAATGCGAGCAATCTAAAAATAATATTGTAATTAATGTATTACTTTTTTTCCTGTTTCAGGATACGAATGGGTCGGTTGGAGAAATGACACACCCAATATGCTTGGGCGACCTGTAGAGATCACCTTCGAATTCGATTACTCGCGTAATTTCACTGCCATACACCTGCACACGAACAATTACTTCACCAAAGATGTTCAGGTACGCTATAGTTTTCTTCAATGGTTAGTAAATTATATAGAAATGGGGAAAACGAAATAGAAAATACTTTCTTTGCATATAATGGTGTTCAAAGTATGCACACAGATAAAAAGCTTTCCAGTGAAGATTGTGACCGATCTAAACCAAGTCTTCTTCTATGTCAAAAGTAAACTTCTCCCGCTATTTTCATCGAGGGATGTTAGAAAATTATCCCTATGTCACTCTTCTGTAATTTACGTATCCAGAATTTGTACAATTTCTCCTTTTTGTTAAACACGAACTCCGTTCGAGCAGATTCGACTGTATCCGTTCAAAATCGCAACACAAACGTCACAATACCCCTCTATAAAAAACTGATTCAATAGGGTAGGTATTCTAGTGCCTATTGTGCTTTTACAATGAGAAATAATTGAATTTGGTTTTCGTAGGCATTGTAACTTCCACGCACACTCACTTGTAATTCCTGTTCGGTCTCACGGTTTTCAAATATTTGTTTTAAAAAAGAGGAGCTGAAAGCAGCGTACCGGATATCGCGACACCATTGATATTTGTAACTTGAACGGCGTTATTAACTATTCAGAGCCGGAGCAAAACTGTAAATCGTGGCGTACACCGCTATTTGAATGTTTAAAGAACGCCATTCCCGGTCTCGCGGCTGAATCATTTAAATCCGAAAATCATGTTCCGCTTTTCGTGTATAAGGTCGACGAGAAATTCATCCTGTCGCGGAACACGGTTTATTTATCGAGCGAAAAACGTGTCGTAGAATCTGGAGCGACTCTATCGCCGAGGGATTAAATTTTTAATTCGATCGACGCGAAAGCGACACAGCGTTTCTCCCTACACCTCTACCGAGAGACGAGATTACCGGGGAGTGGCCGATAGTTAATGCTCTATTCCGTGTACATATCTCGCGACGATGAAGAAGAAGACGAAGCGTTTCCATCATGCCCGACGATTTCCTCCCTGTTTACCGATCGCTTCATCCTGCTCGCGCATGCCGATGTACAGGACGAGTTCCTTTAACCTCCAAGCGAAAATGTCGCCGCTGTTTTCAATAGCTCCAGGAAATTTGTAAAAAAATATTTGATTTTTAACGGCAGACTTCGCTATAAAAAGAATCACTTTTCTTTGGGATTTTAAAGTCGTCAGTGTTCAGCAAGTAGCTGGAAAGAACATGTTTGTATGTACGAGGTGTGATCAAACAGTAAGGTGACTTTTTATTTTTATCAAAAAATATTTATTTATTCATCAATATTTATGTTGTCCTTATCCGTATGCCACTGTCAACATTTCAAGTGTTTTGGAGCACTTAATTCGATTTTTTACACAAAATTTGATCCAATTTCTTTGATCCATTTTTTTCAACGCGCAAAACACTTCTAGCCTTTATGCTTCTCGCAAACAAACAAAACATGCTATATAGCTGAAACTGTGAACATATGTTCGGGACGAGTGTACCAGCATAAGAAAAAAAAGAAAATGAAAATCGACTGTAGGTATCCCGCGAAATTCAAAAAGTCACCATACTTTTTGATCACACCTCGTATACATATGTGGTCATCTCAAGATTATATTTTCCGAGATCTTAGGAACACTGGTGTTTTTCAAATGCAATGACATGGTTTTTTATATACATTTTGATAGAGAGTTTCAGGATTAATACAATCACATGTTTAAGTTATTCGATGTCGCTCAAAGGTAGAATCAATGGAAAATAAATTGGTTCGCGCGTAACATGAAACCAATGAATCCATCTTTTGACGCACTTTATCGAATAGAAGCCTGTATCGATAGGATTTTCAATCATTCACAATACCATTCCAAATTGATAGATTGCGTTTCTGAAGGGTGACTTGTTGGTTTAAAATTTCTTAGCCACGCCATCTCCGACGTATAACGCGTTGAAATGAGTATATGCAAATTTTCCAATCGCTATATTTACGGTAGCTCAGTTATCTAGTCTCGAGTATCACAAAAATTCGGTGCTACTTTACGTGCTAGTATAGAATAACTGAAAAGGCAGCTATGGCGACGTCACTGTTGATTTCCGACTCATTTCGGCCGGCGAATCATCGTCTAAAAGGCGGGCCACGTGCAGTCGAACGGCCGAAGTGTACACAGGAGCCGAGCACACAGTTTGCGAGCATACACGTGATTTCTCGGCAGGTCTTTTCGTACGCGAAGGTTTATCTTGGCGCCGGTGGGAACCAGTTCAACGGCGAACCTGTCCAATTTTCCTACATCCCGGACCTGGTGTTGGAGCAGGCTCGGGACGTAACCATAAAGCTGCACTCCCGAGCCGGTCGGTTTCTAAAGCTGCAGCTGTATTTCGCGGCCCGTTGGATCATGCTCAGCGAAGTAATCTTCGAATCAGGTAAGCGGGACGGGAGCACGCAACAACAACAACCTCGGGGGGGTCCTCGATAAAAATCTATTCCGCCCTTTTCCCTCGTAAACCGCGTTCCCGTAAAAAAAATATATATATAAGAGAGAAGAAGAAAAGTTACGCGAGCGATGTGAAAAATGGGAACAGCGCGAGGGAACAGGAAGATATCACGAACGAAATAACTTCTCGCGGATTTCGAGGCTGCCGGCGCAACTTGTTCGTTTACCACCAGCCGTAGAAAGTCCCGCGGACTCTGGGATCAAGGAACGGATGAGTTTCGGAGTCCTCTTTCTTCGGGATCCCGGCAGATTCGATTTCCAATTTTCGGTGACACGCTCCCGTCGTTCCGCCGTCGAAACGATAGAATTATTGGGGAAGATGAAGGATAATCAGGCGACGCTCTGCGCTCTGGTTGATACGTCAGATCACGGACGTATCCGCGACGACGGAACAATGGATTCCTCGACGTCCCGGAACAAGACGGAATTTTTCCGGCGCGATCGTTAAATGGAAAATGCTTAGCTCGAACGTCCATAAACTTCGAATCACCGCGCTGATGTCGATGGAGGGAGCGAGCTTTGAATCGAGACGCGGTTTGAACTTGGAAGTTCGTAGAACTCGTAGTTTGGAAAGATGATTTTCTAATGAAACATGAAGTTTTGAAGACTCTTTAAAGCGTAGTGCGTATCAGCATGGCATGAAACGTCTTTAACCCTTTGCCTTCTAATCGCGAGCCAGTAACGTAATCTTGGAACATTCTCAACTCTTCTGTTATATTTTTTAAGTAACCTTCCGTTTGTTACATTCTCTAGCAACGAAGATCGAGATTAACGAAGCCAATGGCGAATGCGAACGATAGACGATTTGAAAAAGTGCTACATGTGCGATTACATGTTTGAATAATATACAGGGTGTTCACTCTATTACTAGCCAACGTTTTTCTTGTAAATAGTAAATGATAGAAAAGAATGAAAGAGGAAAAAGTAGTACTGTTTTTTATACGCGACACAATGGCGCACGTAAATTTTTTATGTTTATACCATTTCTTTAGATACGAAGGCGACCTTTAATTTTTCAAATGGAATGCTGTATATTTTTTTGTAACACTTGAAAGCGTGTGTCCAGACGAATTCATCCGTATACTGCACAGCGATCTTCAAGGTCATGCAAGATCAGAAATGGAAGAAACATTTTGAAAATTTCATACCAATGTGTTTACAAGTATTCTTTATTGGTGAGGCTACTACACGCGGAAGCTACATTTGTACCGGAGTTGTCGGATTTTGTTCAACACATGTAAGAGAACTTCTAATTTTTTATCTTCAGAAAGAAGACATTACCGATTGTGACACTTATTTTGCAAAGACCCTGTTTCCTTCAAACGCTTTGCAAGCAAAACAAACTGATTTTCATTTGGTTGTACTCTGTCCGGATATTCTTCTAGGTATTTCAATTTACTTTTTTTTTATTTCCGTTGCACTGGTAATAAATGCTTATCGTATCCGCTTTCTCGTCCACCGTGTAACAATAGATTCCTATGCGAAATTACTAATTGGTTTCGGAAGCAATACTGAAATGGTCTCGTCATAGAAGAAACTAGAAGTAAACACTCTGATAGCGAAGGACAACATCATCTGATTCGTATGAATAAGGAATACTTGTAAACACAATGATATGAATTAGTATGAAATATTCAAAATGTTCCTTCCATTTCTGACCCTTGCACGACCTTGAAGGACACTGTGCAGTATACGGATGAATTCGTCTAGACACACGCTTTCATGTGTTATAAAAAAAATACAGCATTCCATTTAAAAAATTGAAGGTCGTCTTCATATCTAACAAAATAGTACAAACACAAAAAAAATCACATACTCCATTGTGTTGCGTATAAAAAAACAGTACTACTTTTTCCTTTTTCATTCTATTCTAATATTTACTATTTACAAGAAAAACGATGGCTAGTAATAGCGTGAAACACCCTGTATACAATAGACAATTTTCGAAAATGTTCATACGGTGAAGAGTAAAAGAACACGATCAGAGTTTGAATAATGCACAAACTAATTCACGAATCTAATATAGAGCCACATTCGAAACGGTAAAATTCTACTTTACCGTCGTCGTTATAACTAGTGCATAAAAGCAGTTTCTCCTCGCTCCATTGATCCAGACATTACCATACCTGCGTCTCGAGCGGAACCCCGCAGATCACAATTCACGTGGAAATATGTATCGGTTTTCATTGGCCTCGATTAAACATGCACGGGCGAAAGAATAACTCTGGGAGGGGAAGTTAAATAAAAATCGGAGGAAAGCGATTCGCGCCACGTTCACGGGAAAGCGAACGTGAATTATATGGTGCCCGGATGGCGTGGAATTCCAACCACTTCGGCGCTAAGCAATCGAAGTTATCTTTCGCGGAACGAGAAAACACCGGCGCACTGAGGGAATGATTAACGATGGTTTCGCTCTATCGGCGTACTCGGGCTCGTGCCGACTTCGTCGAGTGAAAACTTTTTCAGGGCGTGTGTTTCCAACGAGTAAGTTTCGTTTCTGGTTCGCGACCACGTGCTCTCGTTCGAGCAACGTGCCGCGGATACTTGCGCTCTTCGCCGGCCGCCATCTTTTCGACGCCGCTGAAGTAGTTCGCAAGATCGCTTACGACGGTTTCATTAACATGCTCGATAGCACCATTTGTTCCTCTCGCGGGCTTTACAGTTGTAATATTTTATTGGAGGCAACCTGTTCGCTTTGCGTGATAAATAATTTATCCTTTTCTATCAACCCCTTGCCGTATTTTGACGAGCCAGACTCGTGACTTTCGGTTTTTAACAATGTCTAACAAATATGAATGTTACGCGTTTCTTTTTAGATGAAATAAAATTTGATTCGACTGTAATCAATATTTAAGCATTAAAATATATGTAGCCATACTAAAAATATTCATTTTCTTTCCCCTTCTACGACATTTTTGTGCATAAAGACGCTTTAATCGCTGTAACTGTAAAGAAAATGGTACGGCAAGGGGTTAAGAGATCGTTTACAATCTTAATGAAAACGTAAGGGTTTACATTTAAATTTTTTGTATCTAATAAAAAGTCTTGCAAATTAGTCAAACCGGTTGTCCAACCCTAAGAATTATTGAGCATTTCGTTCTACAATTGTGCGACAAATTTGTACGGTGTTGAAACAAAAGAAGTTGTCTTATATTTGTACAGGAATTGTGGAGCTTATGTATATCATTATAATTTAACATACGAGCTTATCATGATGTACAGAAACACAATCGCTGGGCGAAAATGGCAGGGTCGTTCATAAATCGAGCAAGCTGATTTCTCAATCGTACAACGCACACATAACCGATACGAATTCCGCGCGCAAAACCGTCGAATCGCCGAGTCCATTCTCACGATGGATCGGTAACATGCACGTTCCTGCGGTTCCCGTGAAACGAACCGGAACGAAACTTCCTTCTGCGGTCCTCGAAGCGGGAGCCCTCGAAAAGTTCGGCGCCGGTTCGTTGCACCGGCCAAGAGACCGAGACCGTCGTTAATCATTCGACAGTGGCCCGTGGTCTCTTGCTACGAGCGTTAACTTCCATCGGCCGGTAACCGGCGCTGCCGCACACTGATCCGGATCCAAAGATTTAGTGATACTCCGGCGAAAAATCGACTCTCTCCTGTCGATTTCAAGTCGACACCTACTGCGTCCGCCAACTTCAAAACCGAACGAATTAAAGAAACTCGATGGAGGTTGTTCCGATGATTAATGGACTTATTTTGCCACGAATTCCATGTTTTTAATTTAATTCGATGAAAACGGAACGAGAAAATTGTAATTTATCGTAATAGGTACAATTAGAACCCGTTTGTTAAAAATGTGCGATCAATGCGAGATTAATCACGTGTTTGCGGAGAAAGCAATGATCTAAAAACAGTGTTTTTAAAACCTATTTTATGCAGCACATACAATTTTTGCATATTCTGTGGACAACCTGGCTCGTTTATGTCCACGATTAATTTAATCACTTTTCTAGGCTTTCGAAAAATCTAAAAAATTCTGAAATTCGTATCGAAGTCTCCATTTTAATATTATAATTGTTAGAACGCCGATAAAGTAAATATTGAAATTTTCGGAGAAATAGCGTGTTACGGTATAGCAATAATGTACAGAGAGATTTTCGAGGGAAAGTTCGGTGGTGGTGTCCAGCGTGATTAGAAAGTTGGGCCAAAATCTGACTAAATCGTTCGATCCGGGTCATTTGCTTGCCGCAGGCATCTCGTCCCTGGCTTACCTCGCATTTACGGGCCCGTCATCGATAGGAAAATATATCGGTCCAGCCCGGACTCCTCGCCGCGAGAAGAAAATCGTCGACAGCAATTTCGCGAGGCGTAATTAATGTCTACACTTAACAGGCGAGCCGAGGTGCAATTAACAATTCTCGAACCGGTGTGCTGTGCTCTTTTCAAGCCCGACGCTCATTGAACTGACCGTAAATTAAATGTTCGCCCCCGATGTACTCGGCGCGAGGCTTCACGGCAAAACCCGGCTACGCTGGCAATTTATCGCAATGAGGTGAAAGTTTGAAATACGAGTATTTTGCATCTCGAAATTGCTCGTACCGCGAACGGTCTTCGGTGTAGGGCCCCCGTAGAAAACCATTTTCACCTTCTTCGTTATTTTCATTTCTAAAATTATTGACACTACTCGCGTGCGCGCTCGAGCGATCGCTTCAATCGCAGTTTTTTTCAACTTACCCAGGCCCGATTTACTTTTAATTAGAAAGATGAAACGGTCCTTTGAGCTCCCGATGAAGCCCGCATGGACCGTCAACCGTCTTTTAATTGTCTGCCCTGGGGTTTTCAGCTTCCCGCTCAATTTATATTTACTTTGGAATTTGGAGATTGCGGAAGATAACTCGTCCGGTGTGCTCCAAGTATATAATTCGCGAATATTCTGCTAGGTCAATAAAGATGGGCAACTGTAATCTAAACGTGATACGGGATATACGGTTGAATATTGTATGGAACAGATGAAACGGTAAGAGATCCGCTGGAAGAGCTGAAAATACAAATGTTTTCAATTTTCCAATATTTTCCCGACAAAGCTTCTATGCAATTTCAAATTTCTTTCACTTTTAATACACGGGATTTTAGTATTTAATTTTCAGAACATTGTGGAAACATTTAACAACGACTTCTTTCGACGACAACTTTCCTTACAAAACACGTTCGAATAAATAAATTTACCCAGCAAATGGCTCGGGACGATTTTCGACGTATTGCGAATTACTACGAATCGCTATGATTGATTACGTCTTCCGTTACACAACTTCGATTTTTGCGTTTTCGTTCCCGTTTCGTTCAACGAGCGAGGTTCTACCGTAAGTGTTAAATAAATTCGAGATCCGTCATTTCGACGAGTTAAACTTCGTGTTTTAAAAATCCTCGAATTAATTGTCGTCTCGAATCTGTACTCCGAAGCTTTTTCGCGAGATAAATTGCTCTGGTTTTATGGAACTGTCGTTGCCCCGAGTTAAAGAATCCTCAGTGGCTCGGGCGTGGAGCGATTTAAAAAGGCGAGCGAGGTTCAGTTCGTGCGAAGCTAAAGGAGTCATACACAAAGTTAGCATTGATGGGACAGGCGCAAACGATACGACCGCGTCTGTATTAATTTGTCGTCTCATTAATGTGGTATGGCGCGTTTAAAAGATCCGACGGTCGGTTTCTTTGCCAGCCAGAAATTTCATTAGTCTTCTATCCGTGATGCGCAGTAATCTCCGAATGGAACAACACCGAGGACGAGGAGCCGAGGAACAAGAGCGGCATTGTATTGGCGACCGGCAGCCCCTATCAGAATAACGAGGGTCCACTGCAGAGAGACGAAGTAAAGGCCACTTTTAATAAGGAGGAAAACAACGATAATGCCCGTAAGTCTGCCCGCCTGGTTTCTGGTATTGTTGCATTGAAGGGTTCCCTTCGTAATTTTCCGCACGATTTCCACTCTTCTTTATCCCCCCCCCCCCCTCCCAATTCAACCTCCTCCCTTCGCCTTCCACCCCCTATTTTTCCCAGCCGACCTTTTTTGTGCCTCGATGCTGCACGAAAATTGAATGCCGATCACGAACAGTCCCTTTTTTTTGCCATCGCTTTTTTCCTTTTTCCCTACTCGCTTTCTCGTTTTTTCTCGCGTTGTTTCGCCTCTGTTCACTTGTACATACAATGTTGATTGGGTACAATGGGGTTGAAAGGGAGCGTATAACGAGATTTTATAAAAAACATTTGATTCCCGGCTCCATTATTGTCGGCGCTTTTCAACGGAACGGCCAGGCGCGATTAATATCGAATGCTTTAATTACACTTTTCAGAATTGCTGTTTATTCCGATAAAATTCGGCCCATCGTTCCATCTCATGTTTCGGTTGGATGCCCGATACGCAGCTTTACATATGTTACATATGTCGAATCGTTCTCGATTATCTAATATAGTAATTGATGTTTCAAACCATGCTAATTTTGTGAATGTTTTGTAATTGTCAGTAAAACGTTGGGTTTACTTAGGCACGATCGTTCAATGAAATACAATATTAACGCGGTAAAATAATTCTCATGTATCGCGACAAGAAACGAAGCGTTTATTATCATTATTATTTATTATTGCTTTAAACCAAGTGGTTTATATAGCCAATACAGTATCATTACATTTGGTTTACATTTAGTTGGTGTTACATTATTCGAGAAAATTATAAATTATTTTCAGACCTTCTATATCAGGTTTAAGCAGCTTTGTTTCTAATGTATTACGTTCGTTTTCATAGTGTGGGCATTGCCATGTAACATGATTTAGGTGTTGTCTTCCAATGCGTTTTGTTTGTGAAACTAAAGAATTCCAGTGATTCTGATATTTCTAATATTTTACGATTTTTAGTATTTGGTTTGTAGTATTTTTACACATTTCTTTTTCCAGCGAGGCAATATTCTCGTTTCCGGTCATACTCGAAAATTCTCGGTTCGCGATCAAATGGAGGACCGAGAATTCTATATATCGATAATGTACCAGTGCCGTTCTTTTCTTTCAGCTCCGCCGAGGAGAAAGCAAAATCTAATTAATTTCCTTTCTTCCGGCTCTGTCCTCCGGAGAGCACTTCACTTTGAGCCGAAGTGTTAGGAGGAGGAGTAAACCTATAGCACTACTGACCGACGTTTCCGTGTCGTCGTATTGTCTGATAAACGATCTAATTGTTATCCAGCACACCTTCTTTGAGTGATTCGTACGATACACAGTTTAATCGACCGGTTTTATGGCCGAGTTCCGCGGAACTTGTTTTACTTCCTGTAATGCAAACAGACTGAATTTATTGAATTCTTCCGCTTTGTGTGCTAACTGACACGTCACTTGACCTGTTTCAAAGTTTCACGAAGATACCGTAAGTCGCAAAAGGTCGTGTTCTATTCTTCCTTGATGTTTCTCATTGCATGCCACGATGAGTCACGTAAAGTATTGCACCCGTAATTGCTGTTGTTTTTCAGTATGTCGTTGGAATTATGAAGGGACTTGCTAGTGTTCTTTTTTAATAGAAACTACTTAACGTACCTATAAAAGTAGCTTATGAAAATAAAAAGGCAAGAAAATGTTGTAAACAAATGCGTGAAAATAACAATTTTGTTAGAAAGCTGTTGCTATTCAAAAATAAAAGTAATCTTCGAATTGGAAAGAGAGTGATGGAAAAATATCAACAATTCCACTACATGTGCAGAAGAAACCAAATGTAGAAAAGTAATTATTATTTGCAATAACCACTTTCTAATTAAATTACAGTGACGTTGGAATAACATTTAACATTAAAAGATAAATGATGAATTGCTTCAGAAATGTACTTTAATATATTATCTATTATCGATGTAATAAATTTACTGTTTGATCAATACCCGTTATCAATTTTTCCAGTTACACTTTATTTCTGCACAAGAGAAAAATACAAACATTATCAAAATCAATTTTGTCGAGTGCCTTTTGTGCACTCTGTCCAACTGTTTAGCTATAGTGTTTTCAGGTTAGGTGCTGCAAAGAAAATTAAAAGTCCCCGCATTCGTGCGTAGAGCTCGTTAGATTTGTTTCGTCAAGTACGATTTCCGTTTTCTGAGCAATAATCTTCAATTCAGGGGAAAATCGAAATAAGAACCGAGCAAGAAACTGAGCGTAACGTTGTCTTTCCTGAAGTATATTCGCGTGAAGCGTTACGACACGCGTTCGAACAGAAACAGAATGAGCCTGGTCCATAGCAATCTCAAGTGAAGCGCGAAACAGCTCGAAATTGCATGAAACTTTCTTTCGGGAAGGGAAACAGCAGCTACACAAATAAAACGACGCTCTTTCGAACGAGAAAGTAACTACAGCAGAACTTCCTGTATCCGAACTATTAAGCGGACATACAGTGGCCCACAAAAGAGTGTCGAAACACAATTAAATTCATTCAACTTAATTTCAGTGGTAAATTGAGGGTTTTATAATCAAAATAATAAAGATTCTACTAAAAATCGTTAAAATTAAAGAAATGTTATTCTATGTGAACATAATAACCACTAAACTGCAAGATAGAGCAGCTTCGTAGACATTTATATCTTTTTCAATAATTTTATCGAGTTAGAAAAAATGAAAAAGCATTTCCAAATTTTTTAGATGTCTCTACATTCGATCTATTGATTCTTTCTGGCATAAATGACTACATAAAACATCCACTCTATTGATCACTGTTTAAACGCACAATAAAATATCTCATGAATCTACGAGTTTCGTTGCTGGAAGTTTCTTCCGTGTATTTGAAAAATTGCATTCAATAAAACATTGTACCTGCAAACGAAACGAACGATGGCAGCGGACACGCTGAATTTCTTTTATTTAAATAGAGAGTAAGCGAACCACCGACGGTTTATGTATGTACATGTTTCTTTAGATACAGATCAAGGAAACTGTTAATATTTAATCCGCATCCGTCCCTTGTGTCAGTTTGACACATTTTCCTCGCGCCATGTTGCGCGTTGCAATAGAATCAGCCGTGTGCGTCGTTTTATCATTTTTCAACAACGATACTAACCTCGTTTCAAACACAATGACAAAAATATACCGAATTTATTCTTCCATTGTTTTTATTACTATTGTCTACACTCGACGTTGATAAAAAATTTCATGAACGAGTGTACAAAGAGAAAATTGAAAACTCGTTGTGTTTGATAACCAAAAAACTGTGTATATTAATTTATTGTGCTTGCAATATTTCTGAACAAACAATCAAAATGAATACCTTGATTGCGAGAGGTGCTATAGCGTTCTGTTTTTAAATTGTTAAAAAAAATGTTTCATTCTTTTTTCCTTGGTTGGATCATCGATGGTTCGATGGCTTGACCGTCGAGTAAAAGCAGCCGGTTGATGGGGGTGATCGACGGTGATCCAATTATGACGAGCATGATGAACGCAATCATCATTATCGCCCCATCGTGCATTATGCGAGGCCTGCCTTCACGATAATATCAACCGTGATAGGTGATGTACATTGGTGTATCCGGCGGACGGGATGCTAGACGCTGGAGACGTGTATACTACGTGCGAGTCTCGGATCACGTACGATTGTTCATGGGGCCTCTAACGCACGTCCGAATTGAACCACGAGACCGTCATTTCACTCTTCGCCACCTCTACTAATTGGATGCTATTGAGCACCGTTACAGGGGATTCCCGTGTAACTCGCGAAACAAAATAGAAAATTCCCTCGTAACATCTCTCACCGATATCGGTCGCAACCACTTCGTTATTATTACTTAACTCATCTATTTCATCACGGAATTTGTGAGATCGATTTTTTACGAATACAATGAATATTATGGAAACAGAAAAGTCCCTGGTAACATCTTTCACCCATATCGGTCGCAACCACTTCGTTATTGTTAGTTAGCTCATCTATTTCATCACTGAAATTGTGAGTTCGATTTTTTTACGAATACAATGAATATTATGATAAAATAAAAGTTCCTGGTAACGTCTCTCACCGATATCGGCCACAACCACTGTGTTGTTAGTTAGCTCATCTATTTCATCACTGAATTTGTGAGTTCGATTTTTTTACGAATACAATGAATATTATGAAAATAGAAAAGTCCCGGGCAACATCTCTCACCGAAATCGGTCGCAACCACTTCGTTATTGTTACTTAACTCATCTATTTTATCACTGAATTTGTGAGGTTGATTTTTTTACGAATACAATGAATATTATGATAATATAAAAGTTCCTGGTAACATCTCTCACCGATATCGGCCGCAACCACTGCGTTGTTAGTTAGCACATCTATTTCGTCACTGAATTTGTGAGATCTACTTTTTTACGAATACATTGAATATTATGATAATATAAAAGTTCCTGGTAACATCTCTCACCGATATCGGTCGCAACCACTTCGTTGTTAGTTAGTTCATCCATTTCATCAATGAAATTGTGAGATCGATATTTTTACGAATACAATGAATATTATGAAAACAGAAAAGTCCCTGGTAACATCTCTCACCGATATCGGTCGCAACCACTTCGTTATTGTTACTTAACTCATCTATTTCATCACTGAATTTGTGAGGTTGATTTTTTTACGAATACCATGAATACTATGAAAATAGAAAAGTCCCTGGTAACTTCTCCCACCGATATCGGTCGCAATAACTTCGTTATTGTTAGTTAGCTCATCTATTTCATCACTGAATTTGTGAGTTCGATTTTTTTGCGAATACAATGAATATTATGAAAATAGAAAAGTCCCTGGTAACATCTCTCACCGATATCGGTCGCAACCACTTCGTTATTGTTAGTTAGCTCATCTATTTCATCAGTGAAATTGTGAGATGGACATTTTTACGAATACAATGACCTATTATGAAGGTCACTCAAGGTCATTCAAGGTCAACTACAATAGAAAATAAATTTTGAAACTTGTTATACGCCACTTTATTCGTTTCGTCCTGCTAAATGCGAATGTGACTTTCGTTTTTGGAGGGAATTTCACGTTCCCGAAATATTTGTAGTCACTTTATTACTAGGTATATTTAACCAGTTAGCTGTAATTGACGAGTATAGTCGTCATGGAGAAATGGCAGTATTTTGTGTCACGACGAGTATACTCGTCATGCGTAAAATTGTAATTTCAGCAAAAACTAAAATATACTCGTAAAATTCAATATGTTTCGAATATTTGGAGGTCAAGACGAAATAAAACGGACAAATAAAAACTATAAATAGTGTAAATAGTTAAACTAAAATACTTAAAAAAGTATATATAGTTATATTAAAAAGTATAAGCGACGCATACAGGTGTGCGCTGTTGAAAGAGGTCGCCACAGTTAACTGGTTAAGATAGTACAACTTTACCCCGAGGACTTTTTCCATAAAATCATAAACAACAGAGACGTTTTATTTCTATTTTAAATGGTTCACCCTGTGTATTCGCAAATGGACATTTGCATTTGAATAATGAGATGCTGTCAGTCAGTGTTCAACAAATTAAACAAAAATCACACAAGTAAACTAGTGCTGTGTTACTACTTCTAAATGTTGCTATCTCCTCTTAGTTCCAGAGAAGAGCAAGGAGCCTGAAGCGAGGCAGTTCGTCGGTCTGGTGATCGGGATTCTAACGACAGTGATAGTGATGCTACTGGCGGCCATCATGTTCATTTTTTATAGAAACAGAAGACTCAAAGCGGCCCTAGCACCATCCACATTCTACGATCAACACGGTGATCTTAAGGTAAGACAAAATTCCACAAAATATATCAAAACACTTCAAATATATTACAGCAAACTGTATGCGATCAGAAAATTATCTAAAAAAGACACATACGTATGTTTGGTGGTAGTAAGTGTACAGCCTTTTTAAACAATGCTTCGTACGTTCACTTAAAATTAACTACCACATAAAATATTATTTTATAATCAAAGTCCAATTTTTCAAGTTGATTATTTTAAACAAATTCATTTTGCTTAAACCACATGTACAGCAATCAAATTTAGATAAAGCGTTGAATTATTTTGACGTCATAATCAGCACAGTATAAATCAATGTGAAATTGTGCAAAGCGGTTTGCTCATGAGTGACATTTTAAAATACAAAATATAATTTAATTACTGAGCGGTAATTGACGACAATACAGTGAAACAGAGGTCGGTTTCAGTATATGATATACAGTAATATATTTTTCGATAAAATACATTGCTATTACTAACCGTGTGTATGTTTTATAAATTATTTCTCCCGTTTTTATGGCTTTAGAAATATGTTTAACCCAATCAGCGACACATTTGATACTTCGTCATTCCCAAAGTTCCGAGCATATTGGATTATCGAAATTCTACTATATTATTTATACGTACATACGCCTCCGCTTCCGTGTCCATAAATTACTTTTGTTCGACTGAAATAATTTATCACATAAATGTATATGCCCATTACACACTGTTCAGAATGAATACAGTTATTAATTGAATGTGTCAAGTTCACTTGACACTTTAATATTTCAAAATCGATTTGTTTCTCCGACTCCTTAAAAAATTTCCTACGTTACAACGGTCACCGATGGCATTGTTATGACCGAAATAATTTATTACACGCAGTTCAGAATTAATACAATTACAAGTCCAATGTGTCAAATGAACATGACGCTTGAATAATTAAATATCTTCTTCTTCTTCTTCTTTATCTCAGCCTCAAGAAGATTTTCTGTAGTATTTGACAGTCTGGAGCTCCTATTATTTCTAATAATATTAGATTATAACGGTTATCAATGGCATCGTTAGGACACCGTCTTTATTCGTTCCTCTCCATCTTAGTTGATTTAAAGCACTCGCCGTCCACGCGATTTAAACGAAATTGCAACATAAACATACGGAACCTAAATAAAAGGTGAACAAACAGTAGGGGTCGTAGAATTTTCCTTGGAATTCAATCAGCCGGTGGAATCCATCGTTTAAAACTTTCGAATTACCTTCGTTGTTGAAGTTTACATTGCCCAGGGTCTCATTTAAAATCCTCTAGCCGGGTGCATTTATTTGAACCCAGTTCACCGTCAAATGCTTCATCCCCGGCGATCTTCTCACGACACGCCGGCGGTCGAAGAAATTACTATTATTATTATTACCAATTTATTATTCAGAACGTTCCCTCTAACAGCAACTGTCAAAAAGAATAATCATAGAAAACATGGGGATATCATACGGTATAACAATACCACCAGCACCAACAGTGATAAGTAGACTGCGGATGTTTATGCAATTTTCAATTGTTGCAGGCAGATTTTAAAAAAGTGGAATCACGTAAAATGTTATTTTCAGCGGTAGTAGTATTTGTAGATCAGAAATAAATAAAAATCGTACTGAATTCTGTGGAATTTTACTTTCTAGCAATTCTTAAAAAATTCTTGAACCCATAAATGCATGAAAATCCGTAGTCTAGTGATAAGACTAATAAATTATCAAGGTTTGCATTGCAAAAAGCATTTGTACATCTGCGAGTAACATCAAGAAAATATTTATATTCGCAAACATTAACATCTCGAAAAATTTCTATCTTTATAGCTGTTCAGACATGATTCAAGTTTAAACATTCAGTAAACCTTTGACTTGAACAGTTCGATAATTTCAGTAATTGTGCAAGGAAAAGTTAGGAACCAATCATTTTTACTGGCTCGGTAGTTCTACTGTTAAGAATATCCATACATTATTTTTTACTTATTACAATCATTACATAAACCGATTGCTGTTTGTCTCTTTCCCTTGCAATTTTCGTAGATAATTTGTATGGTGTACAAAGATCAGGATTTTTCATTTCAGTTCAAAATTTCTCCATCTTCTATATAGAAAAAAATTCTTACAAAATCCCCTATCGGAACGGAGATATTCAACAAACTTGTATTCCAAGCTCTTATTCTGGTTGTTACAAAATATTGCATGAAAATAGGAATTTGTATAGAACTGTCTCCGATCTCTTATTCCAGTTCTTATGAACTGTTGCATCGAAATGGGAATTTGCATAAAGGTTCACGGTCCAATAAATAGTGTGAATGACTGTGGTCCTGGAAGAGAGGCTCGAGGAATGCCAGAAATTGTCAGCAACGCTAGGTGTCTCGATTCGTAACAAGCGAAGGGCTCGTAGTCGGAAACCGAAGCGTTGAATGCCGTCTCGTTACCGTCCTGGCTAATGCTTTAACTTGACGCTGCCAATTTGGTAAATGACGACGATCTTGTTTCCCCCATCCTTGTCAAGGGGCCACAATTTTTCTCGGACCCGGAACTCGATGGCGGCTCTCTCTTTCTCTTTCTCTTTCACCGGCAAGATTCGTTTTGTCCCTAATAAACCCCCGAACCGATGGGATTGGCGCCACCTATTTGCGCTCCGAGGCTTTTGAGCAATCATGGAAAACGTCTCAGCCGTGTTCGACACGGTGGCTTGGATGCTGGCCATGGAAGTCGAGGCCAGGATGGGAGCTGATCAAATATTTTTCTTCATACTGCTAAAGGACTAGCTTGATCGTGCGTCCATCGTGGAAACAAGGCCTCGGCCGAACTACATAGAACGTCCACTCGGAAATCAGGAATTACGAGTTCCTATAATTTGAGAATTGTGTCTCGCACTTTTTTTACTTTGTCGATCAAAAAAATTATGGAATTAAAAAGTTACGGTTTCAGGGAGAATAAGTTTGAATGTTTCCAGTTGTTTCGATTTTGTGGTAACGTTACACGTTGGGTTGCCAAAATTATGAGATGCTAAGTTTCGGTGGAAACAAATATGCAAAATAGATACATGTAAGTACATTTATTTGTCCTTTTTCATTGAAAGGAATATACGAGGTGCGATCAAAAAGTAACGTGATTATTGTTTTTATCAAAAAATATTTATTTATTCATCAATATTTATGTTGTCCCCTTCAAAGTAATCCCCCTCAGATATAATACACTTGTGCCAGCGCTGTGGTGTTGTTTCTGGCCAAAGAATTACTCACAAGCAACGATGCGTGAGCAGGTGCATTATCGTGATGCAAAATCCATGAATTGTGTTTCCAAAATTCCGTTAAAATTGCTTGGCACGAACCAAAACGAGATGCCGACATCATCAGCAACTCCAGTGGTAATTCGAAGATTCCCCAACACTATTTTCTTCGCTTCTTCAACGTTTTCATCGGTTGTGACGTGCTGGGGCGTCCAGGGCAAGCTTCGTCATTAACATCTCTTCTCGGCCGTCTTGGAAGAGCTTGTACCAATTATAAACATTTCTTTTTCTCAGAGTACACTCACCGTATGCCACTGTCAACATTTCAAGTGTTTTGGACCACTTAATTCCATTTTTTACACAAAATTTTATGCAAATTCTTGGATCCATTTCTTTTCGACAGCAGAAAATCGCCGAACACGCAAAACACTTCTAACCTTTATGCTTCTCGCAAACAAACAAAAAATGCTATTTAGCTGAAACTGTGAACATATGTTCGGGACGAGTGTACCAGCATAAGAAAAAAAAGAAAACGAAAATCGACTGTAGGTATCCCGCGAAATTCAAAAAGTCACCTTACTTTTTGATCACACCTCGTACAACAGAAATCGTCTATTCCTTCAATAATATTATAATTCCAAATAACACGTTATTCGTGCCAAGTAATGTGGACACTAAGTATGACGGTTTCTTTTGAAATTCGGATGGAACTCTTACTTCAAATTCAAATATGCAACAGGTATTGAATTTCACTTAACATCCCTCCATGTTCTCGATCAATACCGCAGCCAGCAAACTCTTCGCACTGAAACACTTTCAGATTTTTATGCATTTATGGAGAAATTGGTTGGATGAAATATAAACCAGTAATTGATTGGAACAATTTAAGAACATTGTATTATCGTTTTTAATGTAAGAAGGTCGTCAAAGAGTAAAATTAAGTTTTATTCGTTTGATGGTTCCCACAATCGATCATTTTCGTTTTGCATAAATATCCGCAGTCTCTAGCGATCATTTTACCATAACCTTCTACATTTTCTCAGTACGACGTGTCATTTTAAGTACACGGGTACACACGTGTTTCACTTACACGTTGAAAACCGTGATCTCTAAATACTGGTATCAGCAAACTTTCATCAGTGAACACTGTCCCGGAAGCCAACGTCGATGATTCCATTAGAACCTCTAACTTTCCGCAGCTTATGTAAGCTTGCTCGGACGATGCAACCAACATTGTTAGACGAAAAAATGCGAAGAAATTTTCACCGCGTCGTATTATCATCCCGGAATCGTCTAACTTTTATAACGTAATTCCTTCGTAGCATCGGATGAACAAATATTGAGGTGGCGAGTTGCTGGCGATATCCAGGCCGCAGAGAAACGGTTCAAAGCGGCGTATTCGGCGTTTCGCTTCGGAAGGAGGAATGTATATCCTGCTCGTAAAGAGTCGGTCTCCGGGGCCGGAATTATTAAAGTTTTATATTTGTTGTCATCTGAGAGCGGGTGTGCCGTTGACCACCGGTCGAAAAGGCCAGCGTTCTTCTCTCTGTACACGCGGGGCCTGGTAATGAGAGCCGCGTGCTTCAAGACGAAAAATTAATTACCGCTGTTAGCGCGGCGGACAGCGAGCGTTGAAACGCGTGGCCGAGAAAAAAGGAAGAAACGGCGCAGCACAAAGGAAAAAATAAAGAGACGGACGCAGCCAAGGCATTCCAACTTCCCCTTTGTATTGAACAAAAGAAACGAGACGCGATGGAGAGCGTGGAAATATGTAAATGCAAGGTCCCTTGGAAAATTGGTATTTAACGAAGCACGAGGCCGTAGGAAAAGCGAGGCGCCACCAGTTCGAACCGGTCGCGAACTTTTCCGCGAGCTGGAATTCTTACGGGGAATTCAATAATGCGCGAAATTTGATTCTCGTTTAACGTGTAGCATCCACTATCCAATTACAGTTTAAATAAATTTCTGTAGCATCCGTGAATTTCGAAGGAAACGGCGTAGCTTAGAATAAATTCTAGCAGTGCCCCCCTCTTGGTCCAATTATAGTTTAAATAAATTCCTGAAGCATTCACGAATTTCGAAAGAAATGGCGCGGAATAAATTCGAGCAGGCTCTTGATTGTTGGAATAAATTTTTCTATTGTTCTGGTTTGTATAAAATTGCGAATTTGCATAAACATCTAGTCGACCGTCTTCCATCGCGTTTCGTTTAATTAGGCGGGGATAGTTGAACACGAAAATTGCAACCCGCAACTGTAATTACAAAATTATATCTTTGTTATATTTTTGATCTTACCGTGCTGCGAGAAGTGTGCTTTCATTACGGTGCGTTCGGATTCTTTAAAAATGAGTTTGCGTGTGATACTGGTAACACGCTCTGCGATAAGTTTTCTTTTAATAAAAGTGAAGCAAGCGGAAACCATAAACCTTACTTTATATTTTTGTCGTGTATAATTGGAGAGCAATCAGTGACTTTTGAAAGCATTGGTATTTTAGCGTTTAAATGAGGAGACTGCTAAGAAATGAATATGAATTCGACGATATATGGTAGTATTATAATAGAGCACGAAGTATAAGAGATAAACTGAATTAACGTTCGTATCTTTATTTAATTTTTCTGATAGTATTTATTCTATTAAGGAAATGTGATGAAAAGCACTGAAAAATAAAGGGCATGAAAATGGTCGATGTCCTGAACCCGTTGTAACTGGATTAATAATAAGCTGAACTTTGTTCTCGTCAATGGACAAGCGCCGAGACTTCGACCCTTCTGCGAAATGTACGGAAGACAGTAATTAACAGGTTGCTGAACGATGGGAAATAATGGGAACCAGACGGCGAAGCTCAATTCGCCCCAGAAGCTTTCTCTTCAAACCTGTTTGCGCCAACGAGTTCAACTTAAGACAGGCGCAAAACAATTGTCCGACAGGAACGTGATGCCTCGCTATATTAAAACAAGCTATAAACATTAATTAAATTTCTGCCGTTTGCATAACTGTACTAATGCTCGTGCCACTGCGCACTAATTCTAGTAATCACTCGGGAGAGCTAAAACCGTCGTTGTTCTATTTTAACGCAAAAATATTTCATAAGATATTTATGAAACGTTACAGCAATACTTAATGCCAAAACCAAACTCAGTTTAATATTTACTTCATCGAATAATCGAACTCTTGGAAATATGTTTATCGAAACTAGCTGAAAATATTTGGTAACATAATGTAGTGGAAATTTGAACTTCAAAACAATAAATTAGAAATAATGTTTGAGCAACTTTTAAACTCACGCCGAACTTTAAATTATTTTGATATAATTATTCTTGTTTAATATTGACTGCAACATAATAGAGTTTAACTTCAAAAAGAAATTAATAACATACGTATTTATTAGACTCTGTTCAGAATGTTCATCACGAGCTGCTGAATTCTTTGGCCCCTAAACAGCTCGAACAACGAAAATAGTCTACAGGGGACACAATAAAAAGTAGAAAAAACTGATGAAAACAAAAAACAGTGTATATGAATTTTTAAAAATTCTCTAAATTCTTATGAAAAACGTGAAGCATCAACCACGCGCGACTTGGCACTAAAATACAAAAACAACTCGAAAAATTGTTAACTCTTTGATCGCTAACCAGTTCAAACAACAAAGAGAAACCACAGGGGATGTACCAGAAAATTGAGAAACTTGATGAAATGGTGAATACAATTTTTAAAAATTCTCTCTGTTCTTCTGGGAATCGAATGTTACCTTCCGGAGGTTAAATTTATTAGAAAGCACTCTGAAAGAGAGCCTCCGCAAGAGGCAGTTGTAGTTTCGTCGTTCGCGTTCGAGTCTCGCGCCGTTGGAACCAATATAATTCCCGCCGAGTAAATTTTTACCAGCTGCGATCGGGACTGCACGGTGGATGGGCCGAGGGTTGGCACGCAATCGAGCTGACTCCACTTAATTAAAAGAGCCAGTCGCACGGGGGCATTGTCGGCGCGAGAAGACGTGCGTTATCTAGCTCGTTCACCCATCCGTAAGGAAGCCTGTGTACACACGTAGGCATCCTCTAGTGTAGCATCTAGTGTACCAGGGTCCGCTCGCACACGCCACCCTCTGCATTAGCCACCTGCTACTTGTCTCGTCCCGACATTCTAAAGCCGTCGAGTGTCACGATTTCCCTTTTTTCTTCGGCTGACCCCGTTGCACTTCCTGCAGACTGGCAGCCACCCCTCGTTCGAGAGAGTTCACCCGGACATCGACCACTCGATAGGCTTACACTGCTCTCGAGACTATTTATCCGGAGACGGGATCGGCAGTGAGGGTCGCAATATGGATTGGATTTAACATGCGGGTGCCAATGCTACTGTCACGCTCTAACCCTCCACACAATGTTCGAATTAAGAGGGTATTATGATGTTTCATTTTCAGCAGAGCAGACCACAAATCAAGTAATAACACTGTCCAACAAAGGGTCTAGCCGAATAAGCATGGGCCAGCGGCCCCCGCTCCGATTTTCCTGATTCCTGTTTTAAAACATCGTTTTATGTCTAAAAAAACATTGTGTGAAATTTCAAATGTCTACCCACACCGATAAGGGTGATATTGGAATTAATTCCCCCGCACTTAAATGCAATTTGCTCTAAAACGAGAAGAGATATCGAAATAGGATGAACGACAAACAAAAGATATGGATACACCCTATATTTCAGATTTTTTTCAGAATTTTTTGCTAATTATTTATAGTTGAAAACAACTAATTAATTTTTTGGGAATTTTTTTAACCATCTTCCCCTGGGTTGACACCCACCAAAAAATTCTAAAATATTGCTACGATGCTAAACTATTTTTCATAAAAATCTCAGAAGAGATATCTCTTCTCGTTTTAGAGCAAATTGCATTTAAGTGCGGGGGAATTAATCCCAATATCACCCTTATCGGTGTGGGTAGACATTTGAAATTTTACACAATGTTTTTTTAGACATAAAACGATGTTTTAAAACAGGAATCAGGAAAATCGGAGCGGGGGCCGCTGGCCCATCCTTATCCGGCTAGACCCTTCCAACTTTTTTTGGTTATTTCGATTCCCACTATGCGATTCTTATTGAGTTTTTTCGCGCTGATTCCGAATCTGACCATAATTTTTCTCCTATACGTACAGTTTTTGAGAAAATTGAGTTTAAAGAAAAGACACATTTTTCAACTTTCAATTATTGTGATGTTATTTTAAAAGATATTGAATTGTTCTTCACGGCAAAAAAAAGTCTACAGAATCTTTATTTCACGTAGTTATAGTTTGTTTAACTCGAGACTTTGTAAATGAGTTTATGAAAATTGTATTTGACGTAGAAGTCTTAATAAAAAATCTTTATCTCTATGTAAATATATATAAAATAATGCGCTAACCCTTTGCACTGGAATGGTGACTCTGGGGCGTCAATCAGAATTGCCGAATTATTTGAAACAGTTTTCAAATGATTAGATTCTTTTATATTCTAGAAATGGCTAAAAATCTAAACGTTGTATGAGAAAATACCTTCAATTTCAAGTGAATATTGTAAAAAATATTACACATAATAAAAATCTGCTAGGTTGAAAGAGATGTCTTGATTTCGGAGTTAAAATTGCTACGAGTTCGAAGGATACAAAATGTAAATACGATACTAATGCTGTAATATAAAATATTATTCTGACCATTTCAATAGCCAAACGATATCGAAGAAGAAAAATCTGCTCCTTGAAATCACAAATTCCAAGCCACTTTTCGACCTTAGCGATGCAACAATATTGTGATTCTATGCGCTCTGTATTTTCAGGGAAGAATGTCAAGAATTTTCATTGACATACCTATGCAGACGGTTGAAATGCCAATTCGTATGTAGGAGGATTCTTATATGTAGAAGCTGTTTGAAATTCTACAGGAATTTTTTTGCAAGATAACGTAATAGCTATTATCACTGACGAGTGGCATGACAGATCGGACATGCAATGCATTTTTTATCACCATCTCTCGGAGTTTTCTGGTTGCATTCTAGAATTGCACTGAACACAACCGGCAACGATGAGTTTCATGTTTATTACCAGAAAAATGTATACCGCTCACGTTTAAATGGAGAATTATGAAACACGACGATATGTAAATCGAATTTTGAGCCTTGTATCTCATTACGCCTATCAAGCTTTTTATTTAATTGAATCGTACATGCAGTCGTTCCCTTCGGTCTCTATCCGACAGCCGAAACAGATTTGTTTCGAGTCGTTTGCCCGTGAAATTATTTAAATAAAATTCCAGCCTGTGACCATAAATCGCGAGTGAAAAATATGGTCGACACCATACAGATAGTGATTTAAAATTTCCGAATTCTCCGTCCCATAAATTCGAGCGAGATGTCCTATAAAATTATTAATATCGATTCGCACATCATCCCGGCGCGGCCGTTTATTTCATATTCATCCCGGCAGAAGCATAGTAAATATAAATAAATTCTCGATTACTTATTTCTCGGTTTACCCGGCTCGCCTGACCTCTGTTTTCCATATAAACGTTCAGTCCTTGTCTAAAATTGTAATTGTTGTCTTCGCGATACACAAACAGTTTCATATCTTATTAATCTCTACAGAGACTCGAAGCTCATGCTCAAACTTATTTCACATGGAACTGACGCACAGGGGATTTGAGACAGTGCGCGCCAATTTCTAATTATTATAAACCCCTCAATTCACATTATTTCATTAAGAAAATTAATAACGGTGATACGATACAAGAGCTTCTCCAATGCTAATTTTTTTTCTTTCACATTATATCTATTAGCCACAGTTTAATTAATTTCCGGCTCTTCCCTCGATTGAAATTAATTATAGCTTTCCAATTTCGTAATATCGGTTTTCCCGGGACAAGTATGCGCAATAATTACTAATAAGTGAGGAACCTACGCCGCGGGGGATAGTTAAAAAGTAGCAAAAATCAGTGGCATTATCGAGATTTCCGCGAGGCCTGCTAGTAAATTTCCGATGATCCTCCTCGGACGGTAGAACATCGGCGAAGGAATGTCGTATAATTGAAAGAACAGGGTGACGCGCGTGAATTCATTAAATTTCATCGATTTTATTATGATCGGCCCGGTCGGATCGGAGCACGCGTACACCGAGAAACGCTTTCACAGTTACGTCGTCGAGGGGGTGTGCGAAAACGAAACGCGGGGGTGCACGAGGATCGGCGAAGGGAGGCGTTCAAAAGTAAGGTAATGCGATTACCGACTTTAGCTCTAGGGCTCGTCGCGATACGAGGGGCCCGGCCGAGCGAAAACAGATTATTTTAATTTGAAGCAACAAACTCTCCGATTCCCCGTATACTCTAATCCCACCCCCCGCAAATTTGACGTACGCGTGTATCCGCATTGTCCCGGCCAGCGGATTCCGGATTAAGCGTCGGCAGAGTGGCCGCCATTTCCGGCGACGGACATCTTGATGAAAATCAAACAGAAAGTTCCCGAGCTTTTCGCGAGTATCTCGCAGCTTCTTTCACTCTGTTCAACTTTTCGTCAACGTCAACCGACGAATTAGCTGATGGCTGATTCCGAAGAATAACGAACAGAGCGAGCGTTGCTCCCACGAATTGCTGGAACGAAGGGAAATTATCAAGCACGCCAGCCGGGTGAAAAAATAGAACCGAATAATGGTCGTCCACGTTTTGTCGGCTCTTTCTCCGAGCTGCTTTTTATTATTCGCGCGAAGCTATTAGCGCGATTCCGACGCTTTTTTTGGAAGTGGACGATGGTTTTTGGCGAACGTAACTGGAATCGGAATGCGAAATCGACACCGCGAGGGAGGAATTATGCTATATTGCTGGACAGAATCAACTTTAACGGTTTTTTTATGAATGTTCTTTTTAGCGAAACTTTGGGCTATGCGTTATGCACATTTCGTTGGAATATTAATCAGCGGATGAAATAAAAATTTTCTGAATCGATGATAAGAAATGAGAAGCAAGTACGAAGTCCTTTCTTTGTTTAACACGTTGAATGTCTATAAACTATTTGTTTGATAATCAAAGAATAGAATTCTTTATGCCGACAAACTAGAGTGAATGTTATTTTCTTTTTTAATACGTTTTATAGGCTGAATGTAATGCAACAGCATTTGTAAATTCTTCTAACGTCTTTGCAGCATGGTTTACTTAATAAATTGTGGTTGATTTTCAAGTTTGGTAAAATGTTTGCGTCGATCACATATGGTTAAATAAACTGTATGTTAGGCAAAGAACTAATTAATTTCGTTGAGAATCTCTGGTTGGCATGTTCGAAAACGTAATGTCATTTCATGTTCCAAAAGCAGAGATGTATATTACAGTAAACGCTCCGGAAACACAGTATGAAATACGATTTGACTCGTGCGATGAAAGCAATTTTCTGTAAATGTTAATATAATTTATTGACAACTCGAACAATCCACGGTAAACTGCAGATTCAGTTAATCTTATTAAGCAAAACACGGGCAGAGTTGCTTAAGCGAACTGTAAAATTGATTCCATCAATTTCGGTAGTTCATAATTCCAGTTCGAATAAAAGCTGCGCTAGATTATGCGATCGGTACAAATATCGTAGGAATGATTTTACGCATATGCAAGCGGACTGGGAAAATAGGACGAATTATTATCGGGAAGAAGGAAAATCGAAAATTAATGTCCACTTTGAGATCAAATATTCCTCATGCGGTGATAATCACGCGAGCGCGGTCCGGCTTATGAGGATCATTCGGTACATTCGTTCGCGTGCCCGCGAGCGGGGTAATTAAATGATAATATCGAGCCGGATATTATTTGCATTTATAATTTTTGTGGTTTTCGCGGATTAGGTGAAACGTGACCAAAGATCGAACGCGGAAATCCGGAATGTTCCCGTCGGGTCGGGTCGCAGCGGGCCGAGGGGACAGAAAGCGCGGAATAAAGGAAAGAGTAAAGGACACTGGGTAAAGGGTGCAGATGTCGACGAAGGCAGAAAATGTGCAAACATCCGACAGGTTGAGCAGCTTTCACGAGAAAAGGGCGGAAATGTACCCATGGTAATGAAAATGGCAAAAAGCACTCCACTGCTAATTAATGGAAGATCGTTCAGGTCGTTCCTGAAATCCTCTTCTTTGCACGTCTGGGATTTCATCAACGTTCAACGCCTCTCTATTTCGATTTGTGTTTTTCAGCCACGTCCACGACAAATTGGATCTGCGACGATTATCTGTCGCGATTTAGAGCCGTCAGCTGCTCCCGCTTTATCTAAAATCGCTTTGTCCCCACAGTAGGGGCACAAATTTTTATTTCAAACTGTTCCACAGATTTTCTCACCAGTATTATATTCTTACGGATTCATTAAATAATGGATAGTAAAACATCTTTCTTTTAATCTATTAATTATTATTGTATTCAAGTGGCCATCATGGTCTGTATCTTGATCGAAATTTTGAAATGCTTGACTCAAATATTTTATAATAAAATTTGCCTAAAACATTTCTACATACTAATATAATTACCATGCGATAAACCGACTGTTCTATCTCCTGCAGTACTCGTACTTGCACTCAACGATACAAATTACAATCACAATGTCTTTACTTTCCAGAAAAATGATAAAATGATAGAAGTGAAAATGAAATTTATAGAAAGAATGTATCGTCTTACTTGCCAGAAAAATGATGAAATAATCGAAATTAAAATTCAATTTTTAAAAGCAGTGTATAATATTACCAAGTAAATGACAAAATCGCCTTCTACCGGTTTAATAGTTCTTTGCATTGTTCGTTGTATGGCTTCGTCTTGGAACAATGTAAGATACTCGAGTGCCAAAATTAGCCCAGACCCGATGTAAAATTTAGAAGCATCAGTTGTCGCCAGCATTTAAAACTGTCACTGGTGGTTCTTAAATTTCCACGGGCGTTCCGAAGGAACTTTTTAATTCAACCGCGACGGCCGGAGATTATTTAATAGCGAACCATCGATCGTCCGGCTCGTGATAAACTGGATGCGGTCATTAGTATGCAGCGGAACGTTCTACGTCTCTGAACAAATACAGCATGATAATAAGTACGGTGAAACGCTTGCGCAGGATCTGGTCTACCAAGTATTATCTATTATTTATTTCACCGTCGTTGTATCGTGAGACCCCGAGGATACAGTGTATCGGAAATTCCAGTAATCGAATACGGTTCCTTCTGCAGACATTAGTTCGCACTGTGCAACGACTGGTTTTCATTACACAATTTAAAAGGAAATAGTATAAAACAACTTGTTACTTAAAATCTATCGTCGTTCACTTATCGATTTCTGTTTCACAAATAATTCTATTGTCCACTAACAAAAATATATTGTTTATTCGTAAGAAAAGTGACACAACTGAAAATATATTTCCAAAAAAATATAATAATAAATATGTATATAAATTGTGGTGTACTTAATAATTAACGTAAATGACAATTAATCCAGTATCTAAAAAACAACAAATTATTTTACATTTCTAAGTTGGTTATATAAAATTAAAAAATCAACAATTTTTATGTAATTTTCAAAAATGACTCTCCTGTCAAATTTCCTTTTTTGACTTATATCACTTTTCTTACGAATGAAGTATCTAAATAACAACAAATTATTTTCCATGTCTAAGTTGGTCGTATACAATTAAAATATTGGCAATTTTTAAGTAATTTTCAAAAATGACAGTCCTGTCAAATTTCCTTTTTTTGACTTATATTACTTCTCTTATGAACGAACGATATGAAATTATTCAAATTTTAATAAAGCCGATGGATTTCCGTTTAATTTTAGCCAGTATGAAAATCCAATATTCGCATAAACATGCAGCGTATAATAGCATCCGATGAATTTTCAAAACGGATTTTTTCGAGGTTAACGTTGTTTTATAAGAGAATTTTGTTTTGTGTTCTACAAGGGAATTATCTATTTTCGTAGTATGTCATAAATTCAGATACACCATGTACGTCAGCAACGGAATACGGCAGAACTACACACCGTGCGATATTCCTCAATAAAAGCGACACGGGTCAGTCGAACCTGTCTGTATCCACGAAAGGGGTCAGCGATGTATCGGTCGAAAGGGTCCTTTTGTGCAACCGATTGATATACTTACGACCACAGCAAACACTGGTCAACCGGAAGGGGGCGTGTTATCGTCCTGCGCACGTTGTACAGGCTAGTTCATTGAAAGTGGACAATACTTACACTAATGATACAGCAGCCGCGATTTCTGCTCTCATTTTCAAAGCACTTCAATCGACTGCATTTCCAGTGAAACTCTCAACACACGGCATCACCGTACAGCTAAAAACGAATACGATTAGAGACAGAGTACACAATATATCGAATAGATACAACAGATGCACAGAAGAATAATAAAAATATACACGAATAAATGAAAAATATTTCAATATTAAAATGTATAATGAGAGAAAATTCCTGATCCTAGATATTCAGTAGATGATGCAATTATTAGAGCCACTGTGCGATGAATATTTACTATTTTGCGATATCGGAATTACCTAAATAATTAGAAAAATTTAGTGTAACCAGATTTTCATTTGAGAGATTGGGATGGAAGTGTTTATCTTTAATTTAACGTTCTATTATTTCTTACCACATTAGAAATATTTATTTTGTGTCAATAAAATTAAGTATTACGAACGAGTGTGCATTCACTGTGAATCGTTTCAATCTCACAACGTGAATTAATACGTTTCAACATAAACACGTAAATTTGACTTTAACGATTTGATCACCCAGCGTAAATCAATTAAAAATGTTTTATAGGATGAATATGTCATCCATTTTCCATTGATACAGGATTGTAATAGTTGATCAATTTGATAGAAATTTAGATGGAAAGATAGGAGAGTTAATAAACCAATTTATTTTACGGTATATCGCACGAAATTATCACCCACCGTAAATCAATTAAAAATGTTTTATACGATCACTATATCGTCCATTTTTCATTCAGACAAGATTGTAAAAGATTAGTTGATCTATTTGATAGAAATTTAGATGGAAAGATAGGAGAATTAATAAATCAATTAATTTTATGGTATATTGCATGAAATGTGAGTATCGCTTCGATTACGCTAACATCGCAGTAACATCGACTATTAAGATCGCAAAAATTTGACCGTTCAAGATAATAGGGAAACCACTCCTTCATAGGTGATTGGTTGCCCCATTAAGAACTTATTGCGAGGGATACGAGACTAAATATAGAAGAGACACTCCCATAATCTATACCCGTCCTTATGAGATCATAAAAATGGAAGATATGTCTGGCGTGTTCCACAATTGGGAAAATGTCGTGGGATAGTAAAATTCTTGCGGAGCCGTAATGGTTTCCGAGTATTTCCGGACAATGAGACTCAAATATGTAATTCCCACTATAATTATTTAGGAGTAATGTACGAGCTTGACAGCCGTTTTCCGAAATTACCTTTACCACTTACCACTGGCGATTACGCTTCTTCCACTTTTCTCGGTGATTATTATAAATCTTTCAGATCCCCTCAGACTGTTTCTACAGCATATTTCATTAACTCGAAAATTGTTTTCTTATACATTCTCTTAGCCTGTCCAGATTCACTTTGTATTCAAATTTAATATTCAAAATTAATATTCTCTGATAACTAAGATTGTTTTTTTTATAGATCGAATTGCTTTCTTATAGATTCTCTTAGCCTGTCCATATTCACTTTGTATTCAAATTTAATATTCAAAATTAATATTCTCTGATAACTAAGATTGTTTTTTTATAGATCGAATTGCTTTCTTATAGATTCTCTTAGCCTGTCCATATTCACTTTGTATTCAAATTTAATATTCAAAATAAATATTCTCTGATAACTAAGATTGTTTTTTTATAGATCGAATTGCTTTCTTATAGATTTTATTAGCCTGTCCATATTCACTTTGTATTTAAACTTAACATTTAAAATTAATTTTCTCTGGTAACTAAGATTGTTTTTTTAAAGATTGAATTGTTTTCTTATAGATTCTCTTAGCCTGTCCATATTCACTTTGTATTCAAATTTAATATTCAAAATAAATATTCTCTGATAACTAAGATTGTTTTTTTATAGATCGAATTGCTTTCTTGTAGATTCTATTAGCCTGTCCCTATTCATTTTGTATTTAAACTTAATATTTAAAATTAATTTCCTCTGATAACTAAGATTGTTTTTTTATAGATCGAATTGCTTTCTTATAGATTCTATTAGCCTGTCCATATTCACTTTGTATTTAAACTTAATATTTAAAATTAATTTTCTCTGATAACTAAGATTGTTTTTTTATAGATTGAATTGTTTTCTTATAGATTCTCTTAGCCTGTCCAGATTCGCTTTGTATTCAAACTTAATATTCAAAATTATTATTCTCTGATAACTAAGATTGTTTGTTTATAGATTGAATTGTTTTCTTATAGATTTTCTTAGCCTCTCGAGATTCACTTTGTATTAAAACTTAATATTCAAAATAAATGTTGTCCGATAACTAAGAGAACTAACTAATGATGGCTTTGCTAGTAGACACTACTGTCTATAATTGGCAAAAAACTGTATAGCAAACTAGTTCTATCTGTGTCCACAAAAATTGGATAATTATATTTCACGTAGTACGTGCAACAAAAGCTGTGCTATAGAGAGACTACCATTTTTAATCAAAACTTTTCAGCCAGAATGAAATTTTATGATAAAATGTCTAATTAAAAATTCTAAAATAAAAATTGGCCATTTCGTAACTCATTAGTGGACTGTAAAATATTTTCGTCGAAAAATATTTTACAAAAAGAGACATTTCAGCAAATTAAAATCGAGATGAAGTTGTCTAACTGTGGGGTACGTAGAAAAATTTGTTTATCAAATAGTAATTTTTTCAGCCGTTTTTCAGCCATTTTGTCTGCCGTTCTTTGTTATCGCAATCGTGTGCGAGGCCACCGCGTGACGCAAGTTGAATCTAGAAACAATTTTCCTAATGATCGTAGTAATTGAATTTGTCAGGGGCGAGTGTTTACAGTGCGAGTCAGATATTTCCGCTCGTCAAATGGACACGCGAACGAACAATGAAATAAACGTGTTTTTCAGTCGCTTGACGAGCCGGGCGTTTTGCGAATTGGATCGGCGAATGTTCACGAAAATAAGTCGACCGTTATAATGAGGACCTGTTAGCCGGCCGTTGGAAAACGCGTCCGCGAGAAGCGCCGGGCGAGATTCTTCCCCGGCGGCCGGTGTTTATCGAGTAATTACTATTTTCAATTAACGTTCGTTCGATCGATTATTTTTCGCTTAAACGAAGATTGCCGTGTGATCAGTCGAAAATTTCGCTTGCTGATTGGTTTCTCTGTAATTAATTTTTCCTCGCGTATTAAATCATTCGCGCCGTTGAGCCTCGATCACCGAAACACGCTCGGCCCGCCGCCGCCTGAAGATTTTCATATTGCCAATTACTAGCCTCTGTGTTTGTGCATGTGCACGCGGGGGATCGTTGTCCGTCGGGATCGAAGCATCGAACAAACAAGATCCCAGTACAAATTAACACGTCGAATCACGTCTCATAAGCACGTTTGTTACTATAGTGTCGACCTACCTGTGCAAACTACTCGGATCGAGTCACTGTACCAGTATAGGGCACAAATCAACTAATAATTAAAAATGACTGATGGTCTGATTGCTCGTTAGTCATAGCAAAATAGTAATTAGTTAAAATTTTTTACTAGTTAGTCATAACTACGTGGCACTTAATCGCACAATGGTGACTGATAACTAAAGATTGATGACTGATCATTTAAACTAAGTAATTATTAATCATAAATAATGAGAAATAACAAACGATTACTTAGACCTGTGACTAACTAGTGTCGTATAGTTATGAATAACTAATCAAAAAGTTGTAACTAATGACTATTCTGCTGTGACTAACTAATCAAAAAGTTTTAACTAATAACTATTTTGCTATGACAAACAATCAGACTATTATACAAATTAGCTATATAGTGTGTAGAATTTGATCGAAACCGTAGCGCCGATAAAATTATTCTAAGTTTATTTAAACATTTGTACGATCGATATATAGAGCTCATTAAGCAGACTATTAGTCATTTTTCATTATTAGTTGATTTGTGCCCTACTCTGTACTGTACCTTGACTATTTTATCACTAAACCTACCGAGCCATAAAAGTAACCGGAACACGTTTAGAGGTTTTGCGATTCCTATTATAATACGTGCTCTACTAAACATATCTGCACAATCATTAAAAGTAAATAAACATTAACGTAAACATAAAAGTAAGTAATCTTTAATTAGTAAAATAAAAAATCTGGAAGCGGTCATTTTGACCGGTGCTGGTACTTTTCGTGCTAAACATTTCTTCCGACCTAGAATAATTCCATTGTATATGTTTATTTTCATTTTATGAGTATGAAAGTATTATAATTTCTCATACAATACTTAAATATGTAGTAATTGATGAAATAACATGTTTAATAATGTAAACAATATTGTGATTAATGGTACAGCAATTTTAAGCGACGAATCACCACTCGGGTGCTAAGGGTTAAAATTGATTTTGATTCTGCGAACTCGTTACACAACGACAAATAAAGAGAAATGTATTAATATTATTACGTTGTTGCACATGAAATGTCCAATTCTAGAATGCAAACGTTAGGAAGCGTTTTGATCGAGAAGTACTATTGCGATCTTCATGTTTAACATACAGGGTACCCCGCCTACCGTGGACAAATTCAGAAGTAATAACAAAAATAAATAAACCTTTTCATTTCACGCTTCGTTCTCGAGTAAACCGAGTTTTGTGTCTTCCAAACGATGCAAAACATTTTAATCTTAAATTAACTCATAAAACCCTGCAGTCTAGTTATGAATATAAAGGTATCCACGAAAAAGCTTATACAGAAATAATAACACTAATTTTATATACTAACAAGGCTTACTAAAATTATTGAAAAAAATAGATCAATTATGTGGTACAAAGTATAATATATTATTTATTTTAAGCGGGAACGGAATAGACTTTAAGTGCATAATAGTGACGCGATTAAAAACTAACTGTTAACCTAAACTAGTGATTACTATATTGCACAACGACAACTACACGACTTCAACCCTCAACACCTTACAACTTACTCCACGACTTTCAGACAACGACCCCCTACGACTCACTCCTCCAACTCATCCCTCTCCTAGCAGGAACTGGGTTTTCCCCATTCTTACCCCCTCCGTAGTCTCCACCATGCCCAAGAGTGTCATAAACATTGTCGATGGGCCGAAGGCCCATCGTCGCTCGCAACCTAACACTGGTCAACGTCGCTTTCCGTTTTTATGGCCCTTTTCCGGCCTTCGCTGTGTAAATATCCTAAACTATCCTAAAATATCTCTAGAGTATACCTAACGTTTGTATCTTAAAACTATACACCGGGTGCCCGAATATTCCCGATACCACAATTAATATGAAGCTGCTGTGACTTGAAAATGATGTAGAAAAGTTAAACATCGTATGGTTAGCAGACGGGGGTCGTTTTATTATCAGGAAGTACTTTCCATCGACAATGGGCACCATTAACTACAGTATGCAACAGAAATTTGTCGTCAACATCGAACCCCCGCCGAGTATATCGTAAAAAGTTTTCTATCTGCACATTACCTGACTACAATAAATTGCTGCGGTTTGATGTTAGAGAGCTCTAAACCTCGAAGGCGACAAAACGTCGTGGGGTGACTTTCCGATCGTTTACCGTGGCGATACCGCGGACGTACGCTTTCGCACAGCAAGAAACATATTAAACGGCCACGTTAGAGGATAACGACGTTCGTCGAAGCTTGTTCCACCCCCGCAGTTGAGCTTTATTACGACCGGTTCGAGAAGCGATAAAAGATCGTAACGCGTGTCCTTCTGAAGCCGTTGGTGTCCTCGTAACATCCAGCGCGGACGAGCAACCGAGCAACCACGACGACACGGTTGAAGAGGTTCGTGATCGAGCCATCAACGTTCACGAGCTGGCAGAGTCGCTTTGAATATCGCGAGGACGGCGGAAGTCGCGACAGAAGTTCAGATAGCCCTAACAGTGAGAGAGAAAGAGAGATGGGGGATTGGATGGAAGACTAGATGACAGGAAGACGAGCAACGTATCAGAAACGGTGCACGAGCAAAAAGAAAAAGCGGAGAACAGTGGCGGCGAGAAGACAGTGGATAGAGGGCTAGGAACGAAAGGGAAAGAGATTCGAGTAGAATCCCGATGGCTAAGTGGTTATCTTATCTTAACAGTGGCGGCGCAGCGTCTCACCAGCGTGGCACCCTAACGCTTCCTAAACGGAAATTAACACCTCCCCTCCACCCCAGACTAGTCGTCTTGTGCCCTTCTGGCCAGACTGTGTCTGACATTCGAGCCGAGGGTAAGGAAAAAAGAATCAATGGATATTATCTCGCTACGGTTGCGACTCGTGCCTCGACATGATCCTCCTATCAACCTCAAGAAGGGAAGAGCTGAGCGAGATCGGCCTGGGATTGTTTGTTGGGGTAACAGCCTTAATTTCCTGCGACGCGCGTCGATCAGACATAGAAACCCCGCTTTTTTAGTCACGCGAGTCTCGATGATATCGTACGGTCGATAATATCAGGCTAAACACTTCCTAGTTTTACGTTCGAGCGTTTTTGAAATGGAATTTATTTCTTCAAGAATTTCTGAACTCCTGCGGGCTCGAATTGGAGGTGGAAGATGGCGCTCTTTAGGTTTACGGAGCACTAAAAGTGACTGTTTTACATTAGTTTACAAAAATAAGAATAATGTGTTCATCCAAAATTTTAATCCTTTAAGCGAAACTCGACCGGCAGTTCGCGTATTTTAGCGGATTGCTCGAGACTAAAACTTTCGAGGAAATTAAAAATGAAGGGCCGCTCTTTATAATTGGAGTACTTTGGTTTGAAAATAAATGCGAAATTATGTCGAAAAATCGATAAAATCCGACCGCCAGCTCGGATAAAATTCGTACGATTTAAGAGGATTATTCGAGCCAATTTTAGGATGTAGTTCCATAGGAAAGTCGAACTTCGAGGACTTAAGTTGAAAGTAGGGCTCGTCCTTTATGATACGTGCACTTTGGTTTAAGAAGAAATACGAAATCGTTTCGGGAAAACGATAAAATGCAACCCGAGCCAAAATTGTTAAGACATTTACACGTTCAGCTATAGATAATTCTTACCGTCTTTCTTATTTTACGTACCGTGCTCGCAGGAATAACTTCCTCCGCAAATTTTGAAATTATTTCACAGCACGCAGACGAGGAAGAAATTTCAACGAGCTGGAAAGTCTCAAGTTCACGCTGGAACATTGTACTTCAGAGCAAACAACTCTGACCCAACAAACTGTGCCCCCTTGGAAACTAACTTTTTGAGTAGCAATCTCATATACATATTCCACTAGGCGATTGTTTCACCTAGATAGAAAACTACTGGTTTTTGGCGATATTTCAGACCGCGTGACACGAAACCCCGTATGCCGATCGGCCCATTCGTATATCTCGTTTGTAACGATATCCCGTGATCAAATTGCCACGACCATCAGACCGAACCGCAACTAATAATTACTCCATGATATGATAAATTTTATTCGCTGAAATTACCATACCCTGATGAATGCGTATCGATGCATTGTGCAGATAATTATGTCCCATGAAATTATTGGCAACGCCACGATAGCGCGACTCTCCGATCCATTTGGTGAGATAAAACTTGCACATTTCACGACGTCAGCAAATAATGGCAGCCAACAGCATTTAGAAATTTGTGAAGAGTTAAAACATCGTAATTGATAAGTACATAAATCATCACCAAAAAACACAGTGTAAACACATCTAAAAAAAATTTCTCCAGAATGATGAAGCGAACATGTACAAGCGGACAGGCGGTGTTTCCACATGTACATATAAATCCAAAAACAGAAATAACATTTTTTCGTTTGACGCCTTGTTTTCAACAAAATCGAGTTTAAAGATCCCCGGATTTGCGTGCTTCGGTTTGTCCAGGAAGTAGAATTGGTTGGCCATGATCAGACGCGTCAGACAATTCTTATGCGTTGTCCCCTGCATTTTCAAACTCGATTTTCTCGAAAACAAAGCTTTGGGTGAACAAATTTTATTCTATATTTCTTTCTTGTTTTATCATAAGGAATCACCCCGTGCACGGATCGGACATTTCATATGCAACAACCTAATCAATCTTGACTTATCAGTAGACTGCGGATCTTTATGCATTTATGGCTTCTAAAAATGTTCGAAAAATGCTAGAATATAAAAATCCACAGAATTTAATACGATTTTTACGTATGTCGGACCTATAAACGATACTACCACTGAAAATAAGATCTTATCTGTTCCCACTTTTTTGAAATTTGCCTACAGAAATGAAGAATCGGGTTTCTAATACCAAAATACTAATAAAACGCAATTGAATATATCAACCGCTGTTTTTGAAAGTGGTGTAAGTCCATATTTGGAAAAAAGAGTTAATAATAGTTTTAGTCAGATATAGATATTGAAAATTTTATTTTGTAATTGATAAATAAATCAGCTTATATCATTTTCAAAGCCAACGGCTTATGCGAAAAAGAACGTGACGAGGGGGTGTACGATCGTCTGTTTCGGTGAAGAAGAGTGAGGGCGAGGAAAGCCATGGGCACAAAGTGACGGAAAGTTCCCGTTCGACTATCGCGTGTGCATAAATGTCAGGTTTATTAACGGCAACGTTCGATATTCGGCCGCAGGTCTCCGTGCAGGAGGAGGGCGAGGACAAGGGACCAATTTGCCCTCCGCTTCCGGCGCAGTACCACGCGGCTGCCTACACCACGACGACACCGCAGCTACACAAAACTATCACGGATTACAGCGGTTGGTAGCGACGTTAAGTGCGATACTTAAGCCTTTCGAACTCTGCCGGTGCATGCGCCGTTAGGCCGATTTAAATTAATTCAAACAGCGGCGGCTGGAGCCGGCCGCGATTATCAGCGCCACGCCTCATCAAATATTGCACGATATTATTAAGCCTCATAAAGATTCGAACGATTCCTATTATTATTACTTTTTCATTCCGCGTAGTTTATTTAACGGCAGCCTTTCTTGCCCTTGCAGCATAAGAAAGACCGATAACGAAACAAATTGCCATTCAAGGGTCCTTCTTTCATGTTCTATGTGCATAGGTATTTGTTGTAGATGTAGACTTAGATTGATTACGTATACTCTGCGCGCATGTCTTTTAGTCGATGCAAGTAAACAGCGTACTAGAATGTAGCATGTTTTTATTTCGTAAATTGTACACAGGTTTGAATATAGTCAAGTAGAACTGCAAAGATTTAATCATTTCTTTTACGAGTGTTTCGGTAAATTGAAATGCAGTCGTACGATGTTGTATGCAATCGGTGTTTCATCGATTCTCCAACGAGTTTTCATAGAGTGATTTAACAAAGCTGATCTAATGTAAATTAAATACTGAACTTTCCATAGAGCAGCTTACAGATCACTCACTTCAACCACGATTTCTTTTCAACTGGCCCAAGCAAATTAAATTAAATCGAAACTGTATAAAATATTATTGAAGCTGTGTTTTATAAACTTTTCAATAGCTCCGATGCGCGATCAGAGCACAAAATTCCGCAGTCTGTTAATCGCGGCACGTGGTTCTATAGAACATTAAGTCTTTGAAACCCGACTGAATGAGTCCGAGCATTGAACCCTCGGAACGGAACGCGTGTATCGTAAAATCGCTTTAAATCGGTGAACAAAGGAGTTTGGTTCGACCCTAACGATTATCAATTCGCCGTTTCCGCGGCCGCGTTTGTTATTTGCCGGAGAAATTCGAGCGCGGGATCGGCCGCGTGCGCGCGCGCCCTCTCGATATTTATCACAGCGTTGTGTGTTTTAATTAAATAGTGGGGAAAACTCGAAACGAGCAGGTTTGCGCTGCGGCGCATTATCGAGTTTGCGTTCGGCTAAAATTACGTAAAACCGTGGTGGACTATAGGCACTAGCCGCGACGATAAACGCAACACCTACCGCGATATGCAGGCGGGCAGCGCTCGAATTAAATTACAGGCTAATGGTCGACAGATTATTATAGAGTTCGCGGCACTTAAGCCAATCCTTACATGAACACAAATCATTAGAAACTTCCACGTGATTTATTGGCGCTTTGTGTGCCGGCCGTGTATGTCCTTAATCGATTTTAAATATCTCGACGTCCGTCTCGTGACTCTGATGGATTTTGAAGTTTCTACAACGCGGCGGAATACAGCGTATCCAAAAAGTATTTCAACGAAGTTTCATTAAATTTCCGATTCTCTAAATTTTCTAAATTTCGTTAGAAAGAATCGTTCCAATTTGTAACATTTTCGATCGAAAAGTGTCTCCAGTATTCCAGTCACTGAATTATGCAAAAATCTCTTGATACCTTAATATTTAAAATGACTCCAGGTATATTGCTGTATTGTTCTTTTTTTAACGAAATTACCACTGTTTAAATATCGATAATTAGAAATAAAAATATGAACAAACACCTTGTATCAACTGTTACACATAAGAATAGTAAGCATACATTGTAAAATACTAATGTAATCCCGTGGAGGAACAGAAGATTTTCAAATATTTGCAAGTACACTATACATTAGCATTTTATAATGTAGGATTAATATTGTTGCGTATAACAATGGATATATAAGGTTTCTTTGATATTTTGCAACTTCAAATTTATTTCAGTATATCTTCGTTTATTAATTTTAGTAAGTCGACTTACTTTCCGATCGGAAATGATATAGTAATAATGATGATATCGTTTTATACTTCAATTATCTATTTTTATCGTAAATTCATAAAATCCGAAGTCTATTTATTTTCAAGGACAAAATTTTCAGTGCATGACAAAGCAGACGCGTTGACGTGTTTATGTAGAGAATCAGTAAAGCATGGAGAGCGAAAATTATTCAAAAAATTTTTTCATAGCCGAAACGGTTTTTCTATTTATAAAAAGTGATAAACTGCGTATGAAAAATGTGTTGACAGGAATCCGACAATTGCGCATAGAACGGTGCAAAATTTCAGTCGAATCGATACGGTGGTTGTCGGAACCCGTCCGGTATTTTGGAAACAAGTTTCAAGTTTCGAATGCGGTTTATGCTACATGAAATCGTCATTTTTACGAACGCAACACAAAGAACACTTTAGTGGACGCTTTAATATTTAAAATAAAAGATGTTATTCATGCATGTATAGCCTTTTTGCAAAATCTATCCGCGAAACGTAGCAATTTTTACGATTTCTATTCTACTATTCCTGTGTTCTGTTGCATGTCACCAATAGAATTGTCCGTGTAGTACATTATTGCGCAGAGCTTGCAATGTTCCGTGACATTCGACGCGCAACAGTGAATTTCGAACGACCCGTACTTCGTATTTCACCGAATCGTGGTCAAGCATGTTGGCAAGGAGTTTCGTAAACTTGGAACGATTTCAGCAAAAAACAATTTCAACTGTGGCGTGAGCTAAACGATTCTTCGATGTATAATCTCCATCGCGAGCTTGAACGAACTTCCAGAGAGCTCTATCTCGAGTTTATTTTACAATCTCGGTTAAACGCGGGCAACGTACGCAAAATTTTAGAGCAGTTCTACAACTTCACAATAACTTCGCTATGCGATCATGCAACGGAAAATTTCAAACGCTCGTTGCAAATGAACGCGGCGGATAGTAACCGGCAGAACTATTTGTCATTCGTCGACTGGTCGCGAAACTGCTTCTCATTCGGTTTACATTAATAATTGCCGACGGGCTTCTTTAAAACTGGCGCAACGTTTAAAAACCATTCCCGACGAGAAAAAGGTTTAATTGCAAACTCACGTGGCTACTAATCGGCTGGCACGATCGACGGCCCATAAAGATAAAGGGAACTCGCTGGGAGACGCGCCAGCGTGTCGCAATAAAACAAATCCGCGTCGCGAAACGGCGATAGAAAAAGCCGCCGGAAGCTCGCTGGGGAAAAAAGCTTTCTCGATGCATGCAACGGCACGGTGCATCGAAAGAGGGAGTAAATCATTCTCTTCTACTCTTAATAGATTAAAAATAATACAGTGTTTTTAAACTGTTTAAATGTTTTTCCTGTTACACGTTTCATTATTATTATCCTAAGTGCACAAAATCCGCAGTATAAGCATGTCTGTAGTAATTTGTACTTGACTTTTGCAAATTCTTTGACTGTTTTTCCTGTTTTGCATTTGATCCATCATTGTTACCATAACATAAGCGCACAAAATCCGCAGTATAAGCATGAGTATCTGTAGTAATTTGTACTTGAGATTTGCAAATTATTAACATTTTTTTCCCGTTATACATTCGATGTATTCATTGTTGTAACAAGTGTTCAAAATCCGCAGTACAAGCATAGCTGTAGTAATTTGTACCTGATATTTGCAAATTGTTTAAATTTCTTTCCTGTTATACATTTGATGTATTCATTGTTATAACAAGTGTTCAAAATCTGCAGTACAAGCATAGCTGTAATAATTTGTACCTGATATTTGCAAATTGTTTAAATTTCTTTCCTGTTATACATTTTATGTATTCATTGTTATAACAAGTGTTCAAAATTCGCAGTACAAGCATAGCTGTAATAATTTGTACTCGAGTTTTGCGAATCGCGATTTGAAAAATCCGAGATTTCGTGCGAATTCGTTTCCGTGCTGAGTGGCGATCGTGTGTCTCTAACCTTGTCAAAAAATTCTTTTTTCCGTTCACGGTATCACCGGACAGGTATCACGGAGGTGCAGCCGGTTATTCCGTTGCTGCTGAACACGGCGATCAATCTTGCCAGGCCAATTCCCCCGGTTCAAGAATATCCATCTAATCCGCCGCCCATACCACCGCCGCCGGAAAAGTATTACGCCAGTACGGAGATCTGCAAGGTGAGTATCAAAAATGTACGGCAGACATGCGATCCGTGACGATTAGTCCTTCTCGAGGCATTAATGCAGGCCACTTCGGACCGCTCGGAACTGTGTCAAACACCACTTCGTGACTCTTGGATCTTACAACGCGATCGCAGCACGCGGCAAGCCACTTGAATCGTTTCCCTTTCGAGGGTTGCTGGCCCCGCGAGCTTATCCAACGGCCTCCTCTTAATTCCATGTTGTTTCGCTGCCACGCTGTTCCGGCTTCTGCTTTAATTTCATTTCGCTCAACTTTGTCCCGCTGAGGTCGTGTTGTTTCCCTCCCCCAGCTTCTCCGCGAAAAAGTAATTGATATTCTCGGACGATCTTCATCGAGGGCTCCGAATGTCTTTACGCATTATGTTTGTTTTAATGTTTGTTCTTACCACGTTCTTGACATTTTTATGACAGTCGTGATTGGATACATTCAAATATGCGAGAGATGTTCGAAATATATTCTGAAATTTGAAGAAAACAATGTAACTTAGCAAGCTTAAATTCTGGGCATGTATTTACACATCTTTAAAGAAATTGCACAAATTTTTTTGAGGTAGTATATTAAGAATTGTGCGAGTTATTAGTAAGTAAAGGCTGTCCAATACTCGTCCATACTCGTGTCTTTTAAATTACTATTCCTCTGGAGAGAGCGAAAAGTAAACATTTTTCAGTAAAATTCTCAATTTCTTTTTTATATATGCCTCATTTTGCCAACTTTTTAAGGCTAACTATTATCGGTTCGATGAATTAACTAATTTCAAGACATAGAAGTTCAATAGAGATTTGTTTCCTCTCCTAATACATTATTAAATTGGAAGCAATATGACAGTATTTTTAAATTGTTCTAACGTTTTTTTAGTGTATTATGTTTGACCTACTCATGTTTGTTACAAACACATTAAACCCAAATTTAGATAAATTTCTTTTCTTTTCTAGAACATAATATGAGAGTGATTTTTGTAACTTTTTCATTTACAAAATAATTAGTTATCAAGCTTGCTGAAAGTAGGTACTTCGCCCTTGACATGTATTTCGCGAATTAATATCTTAGTGAATTATTAAAAAAACATTGTTTTATTCGGACGATTATGTGCTCGCGTAACACGATTCCAAGCCGATAAATCCGTTTCGTCGCCGCGGTGGAAACGCGCGTTTTTTTTTCGCCGATAGGAACAGGATAACAATCAATTTTTCCCACGTTCGAAATTTGCCGGGTGACGTTGAAACACTTCGAACGAAGAATAATGAAGCTTAATGGATGAAAAACATGGCAACCAGAGGGCACTATCAATCATAACTAATGCGAGACGTCCAAGGGAAACGTCTTTCGTGGGCACACGCAGATTACCAAGCGATACTGTAAAGGGTGTGTTTATTGATTACTCAAGCTCTCCGTGGCCTTGTGCGTATTTTCTGACCGTTCAAGACCTTCCAGTTGAATATTGCTAATTGCCGGCGTATTTACCGAAGAAAGATCCTCCATGATTTTTCGACATTTGCTTTCTAATTGCTCTTACGCCGAGGGTAACGTAAAAATAATTGAATGGAGGGGTGTACCGATAACGGGCTCATGAATAATACGAACGTGGTAATTAAATACTTGGGGGATTCGTTGGGGTTAACGCAACGCAGCATTTAGTGGGGCTAAATGGACTCCTGTGGCTGGCTGTGTCTTCTAAAATGCAAAACGAATTGCATAGATCGTCCACAAAATCCATTGTATCGTATAACATTGTATTAAGTCGTATATCGTATTTTTGAAATATTTTGTATCAGAGAGAGAGAGAGAGAGAGAGTAATATGAACAGATTGTTTACTTTCTTTTTATTTCGTGGCTAAAGTCGGTCAATAAACTCATTTTTATTTTTCAAGTCATCTATCAGCATTTCATAAGTTCCGTTAAGTTCCAGGAGGAAGAGTAATTGATACCGTTGTCGCTCAACTTATCCCCATTTTCTTAGCAAGGCCATTAAGCTCTAATGAAAAACTTCCGTAATTTTTCATGAAAATACTTTCGAATGTCGTTTCTTTTAAAACTTCGAACGTTTTTGCACTCGTCGGGAAATATTTCTCGCACAATTTTTCCTTCGCGAAAGAATTTGGCAAACATTAAGTAACATACAGCATTTTTTCTTTCACTCTTGGAGATATTTTACTTTTCACACGAGTCTACGTAACTTACAGACAAGTACCATTTCAATAAATCTACGTATTTATTAAATCATATTTTATTCGACTGACTTTTGCTATCTTTCGTCTTAATTCAAATTTCACATTTCATCAGTGGATATCTTTAGACCCTGAATATATTCACAAATAATAATTACAACTTAAAAAAATATTTATTATTATTATTTATCGATTAGCTAGAACAATCTCACAAAATCAGAGACTGTGCAAAGAAAACGGAAAAGTGGATTAGACTATGGATTTTTGAAGTAAAAATAAACCCAATTTAAAATAGCCACAAAATAGAAGCTTCTTGAATCATATAAAAGTGTCGTTCAAATTCTTAAGTTCTTTTATCTTTCTAAATTTTAATAATGTACATGCTCATTTTTACCGTGAATGTCTAATATCCGCAGTCAAATCACGATTCGAAAGTGTATAATTAGGTGCACAATAGGTCTAATTAAATCGAGAACGGGTGAGGGTCTTTCGTATAAATGTTTCAGCGAATTGTAGGAGGATTAAATATGAATTCCGACCGTGGAACAGTTGAAAGATAGTACGAAATGAAGTGGTTGCATAGGGAATACTGTACCGGGGACGGTGTCCCCAGAAATATTTTCGACTTTTCCTTTACATCGGCGCATTTGCCTTTTATTACAGAATTCTCTGCCGCCGTTGCCGCCATCCCCCACACCGAGCACGCCACCGCCAATGAGCGCGAAAGCCTCCAGTAGCATGACAAGCTACAGTCCCGAGGATATGCTTACGGAGGAGGAAGACGAGGTGCCCGAGTGCATCTTAGACTTCCCCCGGGAGAAGCTCAACATCGTTGAAAACCTCGGCTGCGGATACTTCGGCGACGTTCACATTTGCGAGGTCGACAGGTTTCCTGGATACGACGAAGTTTTCCGGAACACCAGCAGCGACCTCGTGATCGTTAAGTCCCTGAGACCCGGATCCTCGGATGCGCTTAGGTAAGGATCCTGTATTATCATCAACTGCCGCCAAGCCACGCCGCGTATTAACCAGAAATTTGCTGGCATTAAGCAAATAATTGCGAAAGTCGAACGAGTTGCCGCCAAGCGAGGCGCCTCCCGGTTCTTCAATCTTGAATATTCTATTAACCCGCGATATGCTGCACTATACTGGGTGTTCCGTTATTGATGGCATAAGCGTGGAGGGGGTGATTGTAAAATGAATTATTTCCATCACGTCCATGGTGAAGATTCACGCTTTCTTAAATAAATTTTAAATCGTTTGATTTCTTTCTATTCGTGTTTCAAGTTGTACTGCTTTAAAATGTTAAAATTATAATAGTTTTTGGGAACATAGAAGTGACTGTTTTATATTACTTTCTAAAGTTATTGATGGCACGAGCGTGGAGGGGGCGATTCTAAAATGAATTATTTCCATCATGGCCATTATGTTCATCATTTAGTAACGTTCTTTAGGGCGAAGATACACTCACTTTATTTTTTTAAATATTATAAATCGTTTGATTTCTTTCAATTCGAGTTTCAAGTTGAACTGCTTTAAAATGTTAAAATTAGTTTTGGGAACATAAAAGTGACTGTTTTATATTATCTTCTAAAATTATTGATGGCACGAGCGTGGAGGGGGCGATTCTAAAATGAATTATTTCCATCATGTCCATTATGTTCATCATTTAGTCACGTTCTTTAGGGCGAAGATTCACTCACTTTATTTTTTTAAATATTATAAATCGTTTGATTACTTTCACTTCGAGTTTCAAGTTGTACTGCTTTAAAATGTTAAAATTATAATAGTTTTTGGGAACATAGAAGTGACTGTTTTATATTACTTTCTAAAGTTATTGATGGCACGAGCGTGGAGGGGATGATTCTAAAATGAATTATTTCCATGATGTCCATTATGTCCATCATTTAGTCACGTTCTTTAGGGTAAAAATTTACTCTTTTTTAAATAAATTATAAATCGTTTGATTTCTTTCAATTCGTGTTTCAAATTGTACTGCTTCAAAATGTTAAAACTAGTTTTTGGGAACATAAAAGTGACTGATTTATATTACCTTCTAAAGTGTCTATTCAAATTTAATAATTCCTCATGGATCTTTACAATATCAATAATCACAAATATTTGGACCCGTCATTCTATCAAATTTCAAGGACAAATAGGAGCATTATTATATTATCCTAAGACCATCTACATATATTTAATTAAATTAAACACCGATCGTCCGATTTGTGCGTTCGGACAGTAACACACAGTGGCCCGTTCGCTGGCGAATCGATAAATCAAAGTTCATAATTAAATTCGCCGACAAAAGTGACTGGAGCAACACGTTATCGGAGCATTCGTTTAAATTGGTGCAATATAGTTGCCGGAAGAATTAAGCGTGGAAGTTATAGAATGATGCCGGCGAATTATACCGACCGATTATGGAGTGTTACCCTGATTCATTTATTATCTGCAGTAGAATGGCTACCGAAGGTGGCGCGATGGTACCGGAGGTCGCTGGTGGGGGGTGGGGTATAGAAGGGAAATAATGGAAATATAGGACATCGATAGAAAATTATCCCAATCGATTATATCTAGAGCGGGCACGTTAACGCGATAATTCGATAATGTGGCGCAAAGTGATTTCGAATATAATAACACGCTCGACGCATTAATTTGCCGCGACGCGATAATGCAAAAGGTGTTTAAACGGCCAGCGACTGCCGCCGTATAATCGAATAACTTCGAGGGGTCGCGACGCTATTATTTTTCCCGACACGGGCCTTAACGACGCAACACCGATACCGTGTACCTACGATTGCCCCGGCAGTTCCGTAATTGACTGTATCGAGCTTCCAATTCGACCTAGATATCCTTTGAAACCGACTAAACTCTCCGGGGAATTATTTAAACTGCCTGCGAATCACGAGGCAATAACGAACTGGAAAGTTCGAACGTCTAATGCCAATATTGATTTCGCGTCAAAATTTCCCCGGCAATACCCGCGAGCAAAAAAGAGGACCGGAACCGTCCGGAAGTTTTATTCGAAACAGTAATTGACTATCTCGATGGCTTGACCCAGCGGTCTTTCTTTTTTAGGGACGTTGCGCAATCGGTTAGATTAATTCGAAAATATAAATTTTCGTCTCACGTAGTTCTTCAAAATTCGCACTTAAAATGTCGGAGTTTAGAGCGAAGCTTCGAGTCTCTTCATTTTTTAAATATCCATCACTGTAGATGACCTTTTAACACGCGGGTCTTGTCTATTTCATTCGTATAAACGATCGAAGTTAGTAGTAATTATTATTAGTTACTGAACAATGGAGTACTATAATTTAGTTTATACTGAAACGAAAAAATGATATTCAGCACCACCTTCTATGATAGTGCCGGTCACCTGTCATTTGTGTTTGCTATCACCTGTTGAAAATTTGATATTTCCATCTAAGTTGAACAAAAACTTCTTTCAGTCTATTGAACCATGATGTCCACATTGATATAAATTATATCGAGATTGCGTTGATCGTGGCAACATTTTTAAACTGTTAATGTTATATGTCTTAAGTTACGTCACCCTAAATGTTCTTGATTGAAGAGTCACTCGGTTAAATGTTAATAGAATCTCATCCATTGGGAACCAAATATTTCGACGTTTTTTACTAATTTATTATTGATTAAGTGATTACATTATTGTTTGCTCGGCATTGCTAATACAACGAAATCCAATCTCAAGAGGTTAATGTATCGTCTGCTAAATTGGAAAAAAACTGATCTATTGAGATTCATTCACGGAATATACAACTCTATCGATGATTGGTGCTATATTTGCGTAATCTCTGATCAAACATAGGGCGAGTTCAATACATAACTCGTACGATGTTCAAAGGCTTAAATATTTCACTTGTTTTCAATGATAGAATAAAATGTCACAGAAAAACATGATTCGTTTCGAACATATCACATTGCGAGGGCTTAAAATTTGTCAATGCTGTAGTTCTCGAATGTTGAATGCGGTGTGATAGCGAAGATCAAAACCGATCCAATGATCTGTGATCCAGACCTAACGCCACTTTACTGATGCTCGAATACGAAAAATTAAAAAATAAATGGAAGTGAGTCTCTTTTAACATAATCACTTAAAAGAAAATTAGAGTCCTTTTTATATATAATCTGTGATCCAGACCTAACGCCACTTTATTGATGCTCGAATACGAAAAATTAAAAAATAAATGGAATTGAGTCTCTTTTAACATAATCACT
>CM052193.1:8101930-8195575 GCA_028455805.1 Lasioglossum figueresi
ATATAATCGTGGACATTCTGTTTCAATGGAACTACATATTTTTATTATCGAGACGCAATGGGCAAATTCAAGAACAGTTAAATGAACTATAGTAGCACGATTTCAATTACGTATGATAAAATATTTCCGAAATAAATGGAAATATGGAAATTCATTTTTCGTGCTTCATCCTGAAATGAAAAAGAAGCATATTAATTAACATTATATAAATGAAAGCTATTGAAAAAAATCCAAAATGAGGACAACCTCGGAAAAACGCGAATAACGAGAAAATTCAATTTCTGTCGTAATGTAGAAACGTGTAATTCGTTGTCAGAATATGTTCGTTATTAGAAATCGGGGAAGGGGCTTACGATGAGCCAATTCCCGAGCCGTTATGCTTCTTCAATTTGCGTACCGATGTCCATAAACTCCCGTTCGAAGCCAAGGAAGCAGGAGCGGATGTACATGATAAAGCGTGTCCCAGGGACGAACAGGCGACGCGTTATCTCCGACACAGCGAACGGATGATCCGGGTAGACAAGATCGGGGATTACAGGTTCCTCCGCTCGCGGGACGTGTACCGCTCGACGAGGACCTCGGTGACGGGATGCCGGAGCCTCGAAAGTACAATCGCTTTCCCCATTTTTCATTTTCCCTTTTTTTCTATTTTCAACGCAACAGCTCGCAGCTGTCTGCGCGGGTACTCGAAAAGGACAGCGGGATCAGAAGGTCTGCTCCAGAACGTCGTAGCATCGCGTCAACAAAATTCGCTGCTCCGATTCCCTTTCAAGTCGATGCTATCCCCTTCAAACTGGTTCCCTTTCGAACACACTCGTTTCAGCGACGTTTGCGTTGCTCAAAACAGTCGTTTCACGTTTTATTACATCAACGTCATCCATAAGCGGCCAACCAACCATCATATTTTTTGTCTATGGAAATGAACTAAAGTCGCAACGGATGTTTAGGTGAACAAAGAGTGAATAAAGAATTTCTCGGGTATCGTGATGGATAGGTAGGGGATCTTTAGGTAACATTAGAACTTTGAATACTGTGCAACAAAATTATTTCAATACTTCAATAATGTCCCACTATTACCTTAGACTGTAAACATGGGTTCTTCAGGGCCGATGCAACGTTTAGTGAACAATAGTTCTTAAAAACACGAATATAAATTGAGATCGACAATTATTTCGAGAAACAATTTGCTGAAATATTTTACATTTTATGTTACAGTTTAAGGGTTGAAATTATTATTAACGGGAAATATAAATACCCGACGATTTTCCAGCTGGCAGGCTAACCAAAGAAAATTGAAATTCGCGTGGTTATAACTTTTTCATCAGACTTTGCACACGACACAGTCGTTTCGCGTTCAGCTGCGCAACGCGTCGTCAAAGTTTCCACAGAGACCCGTCGCGCCGTGTACGCAATCCGAGAAACGAATCCGTAATTCGCGCCGTAATTTGCGCCGTAATTTGCAATATTGTTTTGACACCGTGTAACCAGGCGAAATTCGCGAACGAGCTTTTGTCACGAACGATATCAATTAATGAAGGGCGCAATTAGCGGAACCAGCGGCGACGCGGTTCGAGCACACAAGCATCTCGTCCCGAAATCCGGTATTCTTCGCGTTGTCGGCTGCTCGTTCGACGTGCACGCCTTGCGTGTCCGCGGCGAGATAATCATCGGATTTTCATACGGGTCGCGCGTTAACGAGAATTTCTCCAGTTTCGCGGAAAAACGTGGCAAAACGGACGCAAAGAGTCGAACGACGCTGTCTGAAAAACCATAGGCGACTACTTTGTTAGTAAAACTTGGTCAAATGATTTATTTACTGCCGTCCTGGCAACGACGCTGCGATCTAATCAATATTGAAATATTGTCCATAGCCTTATCCATAAATGAGCTAAGTTCGACGAGCCTGGGGCGAGCCATTCGCTTATGGCAACGCCTATGTCCCTTTGAAATGATTATACTGCGGATTTGATGCACTTATCATAAAAATAAATGGGGGAAATACATAATTGCGAAGACATAAATTTAAGCGCAGTTTTTACAATATTCTCAACTTATTAAAATGATAAAAAGTAGGAATACATTTTCATTGAACCTTTTTGTATTGAAAGTTTTTATACTGCTTCATCCACGGACTAGTAATTATAGATTCGTCGGTATTTCAACTTTGGCGTCAGACGTTTCTCAGAATTTTTCAAACGCGCTTTGAGTTTCTGTTTCGACGTTACGCTTGTTTGGCATCTAAACAAATTAAGGGAGCAGATCTAGCAAAGCTTTACAAGATCATAATTTCTTCTGCACCGGCGCGGCGGCGGAAAGTTTTATTTCGTTTTCCTTTTCCCGAAACTCCTGCGTTGATCTCCAGGGACGCGCATTTTCCCGTTTGCACGCCGAACCACAAGCGCAGTTACAGTCGCGAACTTCTTTGAGCACAAAATTGCTCGACTCGTAATAAAGTTTCTTAATTAAAAACCTAGCATAGAGCAACCGAATTTCAGATTTTTTAGAAATTATATAGAGTGCTGTAACGCTATCGTCGGATTAATTATGAATCGTTAATAGACTACGGATCTTCGTGCAAAATAAAGGTCTTCTGCGTTGATTGTGGGAAGCCGGAGGAAAATAAATATTCATTTCATTCTTTAATGATTTTGTTGCATCAAAAACAACATTGAAATATTCTTAAATTTTTCTAACCATTTACTGTTTTATATAACACACAACCAATTTCTTCATAAATGCATAAAAATCCGCAGTCTAGTTATTAGAGCGCTGGAGGGGAATGGTGTGAAAATCTTTCTTTGAAAGACAAAAATCTTTCTTTGAAAGACAAAAATTTATGTTACAAATTCATTGAACGAGAATAAAGGAGCCGACTTCTCTGGCTTTTTAAAATTTTTTAAAGAAGATTTTAGCTTCCCTGATGACGAATGGGTCGCCGTCGATTGCACAAAGTAAAAATGCACGGGCTGCGTTCGCGGGTCAATCGATTCAAGATGCTCGGCTTCAGGGATAAGCAGTCCTCAGGGGGCTCAGAACCATCGGGCTTTCTGTTATCCGGATCATAAATATTAGACAAGCGAAACAACGGGAGAGCTCTATTAAACATGAAACTCGCAAGCGTTTTCGAAACGATAATCTCGGTAGTTGTTATCCGTGGATCGCGCGTTACGTAGCTTCTGCCGGCTACAATCCCTCTCCTATCCTTCTGTTTTTTCCCTGGTTCTCCTTCACCCTCTTTCACCCTCCTTCACCCTGCTCCATCCCTTTCTGCTGCTTACCGTTTTCGTTAGAGAAGGAAGGAGAGACGGGACGGACAAGCTCTCGAGGAAAACGACGATGCAATACACAGACAAAGTGCTTGCATTATTTCGAGTATATGTATACGTGTGCCCGTATTCAATAGCAAGCTGGTCGGCAGGGCATCCGACTATAAAGATATTACTTCCGAGTGTCCTGTGTATTTTCCAGGATAGAATTCCAACAGGAAGCAAAAAGACTGGCACGGCTGGCCGATCGGAATGTCGCGCGGCTACTCGGTGCCAGCCTCGAAGACGACCCCATGTGCATCGTATCGGAAAACGGCGACTACGGGGATTTAAATCAATATTTGCAGAGCCACATCGCTGAAACGTCCACCGTGCACACTGCTAAGACCCTCAGGTACGACTAATTACAATCCTCCTACGCAGAAACAATTTTATATCGATTCCCCGACGGGAACCGGGATTATCTCTTTCGCTGCAATGGACGAGATATCTCGTTCCCCGATGTCGAAGAGGCGACGCCACGGACGAGATATCTCGTCACCATCATGTCGTATGTACAGGGTGTAACAAAATTTAGTGTCACGGTTTTAGCAGATGGTTGTACACCTTCCGATCGGTGGAGAAATTCAAGGTAAAATTTTTATATATTTTTTTGGCGAGTAAAATGCGATACAGGCATAAAAAATGGACCTTGAGTTTCAAGGTTAAAGTCAATTTTGCGGCAATTTCTTTTAACAAATCTCCACCGATCGGAAGGTATACAACCATTTGCCAAAATCATGACACTAAATTTTGTTACACCCTGTGCAAAGCTATGGACAAGATATCTCGTGTATCTGTATTATTGATTTGAAGTGGTTTATTTGAAAAGACACAAGTAATCGATTTTTGAGACATGTCGTCGTTGTGTGGAAGATGCTTAAAGATATTTGACACAATTAGAGTTTTTATTGTTTATCGCGTATAGAATGCAGGGGGATGATTGTAATCAATGTAGATGATCTGATATTCAAAAATACAACCCACAGAAAAATACGTTATTTCTCGTGACCGAGGTGACATGTGCCACAATATCTATTTCGAAGCAACAAGTGCTTGGAAATGATCGGAGACGAAATTACAACGAATCAATTGTTCTTCCAAATCCAATCGTTCTACTTTACTAAATGTTACACATTAAAATCCAACAAACTAGAATTATATCAGGCCGTTAAGTATGAAGCTTGACAAAGAAAACGCAAAAACCTCTTAACATTTGTCGAATTTCATACTTAACGACCTGATACAATGTTGAGAATTATACAACGTTGAGCTGAATTATAGAAAATACAAAAATCAAAATTTACAACACAGTCTCTTCCGAAATGTCCACTAATTAAAAGGTGATTATCAGAAAAATCAAATTGTCACATCGAGACTCGGTAAACAATTCTTACAAACGATAACGATAACATTTATTTTGAATTCATTGAAAGTGAAAGTGATATAGCACGTGAAAAGAATTTTAAGTGGAAGAAGATTGAATCTACCAGGGCGATGCAATGCGAACGAAATAAAAATTTTAATTAATGGACGCCGATTGGTAGCCGGTCGAACAAAAAACATTCGAGCTTGAAATAAATAACCTTTTTACCGATAATCGAGGCAAGGCAATTTTCCAGCGGACATTTCGCAGTGTTCGTACACCGGGGCAAATTAGTTTCATATATTACAATGTGTCAGTTAACTGTGCCGTCGAATGATGCTTGACTTTTTAATCATTCGGCAGCGAGGTAGCGTCGGCGTTCTCCCCGTTGTAACTCGCGTGTCCAATCGCGAAAATGAAACAACGGCGATTTTTCTTGTCGCTCCATCATGCGCGTGTCGAATGATATTCCAGCTAACGATGGCTCCCGTCCGAGAACAATGAACCCAATTTTTCGATTTTATCGTTGCGAGGAACGTCAGTTCCAATCACGTTCGAGGCGCGTGTGGAAATGCGGCGTGTCCGCGAATCAGTCGAAAGTGCTCGAAATACGAGAAATCGGCTGAAAATGAAAGGTGAACGACAGAGAAGATCATCGGTGCTGATGACAGCTGTCGGCGAACCGTGTTTTTCCCGCGCGACTCGTTTTTCCAGCTACCATCAAGAGGATCGATCGCTCTTTATCTTCGCCGGCATTGATCATGCACTCGAATCAACGTTTCGATCGATGCTTCTTTTCACGCAACTTTCAAGTAGCTTGCACGAGACGATTGCAAAAAGATTGCCAGTCTGCCGTTTCTCCCGCAAATTTTGATCTTGATCAAAAATCAAAGTACAGTAGAACCTCGGTAGTTGCACGAGACGATTGCAAAAAGATTGCCAGTCTGCCGTTTTTCCCGCGTATTTTGATCTCGATCAAAAATCAAAGTACAGTAAACCCTCGGTAGTTGCACGAGACGATTGCAAAAAGATTGCCAGTCTGCCGTTTTTCCCGCGAATTTTAATCTTAATCAAAAATCAAAGTACAGTAGAACCTCGGTAGTTGCACGAGACGATTGCAAAAAGATTGCCAGTCTGCCGTTTTTCCCGCGAATTTTGATCTTGATCAAAAATAAAAGTACAGTAGACCCTCGGTAGTTGCACGAGACGATTGCAAAAAGATTGCCAGTCTGCCGTTTTTCCCGCGAATTTTGATCTTGATCAAAAATCAAAGTACAGTAGACCCTCGGTAGTTGCACGAGACGATTGCAGAAAGATTGCCAGTCTGCCGTGTTTCCTGCGAATTTTGATTTCGATCAAAAATCAAAGTACAGTAGAACCTCGGTAGTTGCACGAGACGATTGCAAAATGATTGCTAGACTGTTTCTTCGCGAATTTGTAACTTCGTGGGTTGCTCGATGATAATGAAAGTACAGTAGAGCCTCGGTAGTGTCACGAACGAAACTGGAAAAGCGTACAACTATCGAGGTAATCAATCAACGGTATGAAATCTTCCGCGTCTACGCGTCTCCGCGGGTAATGATACTACATGTAAAAATAAGTCGAAAAACAAACAAATACCATTTTTATCATTTGACGCCCCGTTTTCGAGGAAATCGAATGTATAAATCCGTCAGGTTCGCGTGCATTAACACTACGTTTACGGAGCTGTAGAAATAACGATTTCACATTACTTTATAAACATAACAAGGATGTGTCTATCCAAATTTTTGGCTATTTTTCCAATAATATATACCCAAAGAAATAAATGTGGTAAATAATTTCTCAGGGAAGTATCTTTAATATCTTAATAATCGCAAATTAAGAATATTAGAACCCGTCATTTTGACGGGTCCCGTAAACCTATTGTTAACCCTTTGCACTCGGAGCTATTTTAAATGGGAAATTGAACTTTTCTTCCAATATAAAGTATTTACATTCTCTATAGTTTTTAAAATTTTATGTATATGAAATTGGTATAATATCTCATACAATACCTAAATATTTAGTAATTGATTAGATAGCGATTTATTTAATAATGTAAACAATATTTTCGATAATGGTACAGAAATTTTTAGCGGTGCCTCAGAGGGGACAACCGAGTGCACAGGGTTAATATATGCAGGACATATAATTGGCTGGTCATGTTTAGACGCGACATTTCTCCTAAAAAATATTGTTCCTCTCGTTCGATTTATTTTTACGTGTATACTCTGCATATTGAAGACACGGCGCAACATGCGATTCCAGATCGAGTTACCGCATGGAACGGGTGAAGAGTTTATGCAAAATTACCAAAAAAACCAAAACAAACGTGTGGTTTGACGGGTATCGGTCGGGTCCGAAACCGACGTGCATCAAGCAAATCAATTCTGGAACAGACAGAATTAGATTACTGTTCTGGCGTCGAGTTCAAGTTACTTGATTCTGTTAATTAAACCGCCAACACAAACGAAACAGTTTCCCATTCGGTCTGCGCGATCATTGTGCGGAGTGTCGACCGCGTTTTGCGGAACGCACGGTCTCGGGATTCCTGAAGCGGTTTCCGATCCATATTTTCGTCGATCAGTTTTCAACCAGGGATGCCCCATTTTCCGTCAACGATGCTGAAAATCACTCCGTCGACAACGATCAATTTTCACCGGAACGTTCCGCCGGAAACATTACTCCCGCTGTTACATAAACGCACACTAATTGAAATTTCGTGTTGCCCGCGGAATGCCTGTCGCGGCAAAAATCGCCGGCCAATATTCCGCGAAAGAAAACAATGAAAACTCGCGTCCCGGTGTGTTTTTTTTTCGGGTCCAGGGTGGAGGGAGCATGCGAAAAAAAGGGAATTTCGCTGAATCCGAATGAAATATATCGGCGCTCTTCATGAACACCCGCGTCCAACAATATTTACGCAGGTTCCGTTGACGTGGCTATCCCGCGGCCAAATAAATCTGTTCCACCGCGTAATCCGCTTACGACAATGTTAACCGGAAGAGAGTCGGCCACGTTGTACAGCTCGGTGCCTTTCTTGTTGCGTCAGTGTCCGCCATTAGGGGGCACATGTTGGGATGAGTATAAAATTTTGAAACGAATCTCGAAGTACGTTAAGCCAGAAAATTAAAAAGATGCTGAATTATAACAGAAAACTTGTCGATCTTTGAACCTCTATTTTAAGTTTAAACTACAACATGCCCGATCGCTGTTTCATCGACTCATTTCCCGTTTTTCATGAAATCGAAAAACAGAAATTGGAAAGTGTAATTAAAATTTTTTCGTTTAAAACGTTATAACTATTATTTTTCAAAATTTAATATCGTCCCGATATTCTATGGCCAATACGAATACATTTTCCAATAAATTTTTCTTTTACAAAATTTTAGAATGTTTCTACGGAAGTTTCGTTCGAATGAACAATGTCTTGCAAATGTAGAAGCTTCGAGTTATGAAACAAGTCAAATGTGTTATTGCGCAAACATTGCGTAAACAAATTTTCGTAAAAAGGTTCGACTACTTTCTGGAGTTGCTGCGTACACAAATTGCGTTCTTCCAAGCAAAAAATCGATTCGCTTAATAGTTTTCGGTGCACGAGTTTCGAAAAAAACGTGCTTTTTCCATGAAACCGAGAGCATGCACCCCCTTTCAACGGCGATGTTCCGTGTAACGACGATATTCGAGAATAATGGTGTCGCGAGCGGCCGATTCTAGCCGAAAAAGGGTTCATTGACTAGTCGGTTGCTATCGTTTCGAATGAAGGCAGTGGAAAAAAAGGGGAGTCGATAGTTGGGGAGTGGGAGGGGGATGAAAGGGAAGAGAAAAAACCCCGTCGAAGTTTATTTCTATGGTGAAGAGAAACGAACGGGAAAACGATCGATCTGCGTCGGGCTTTTGTTGTTAATGCAAATGGTCGGTCGACGTGCGTCCGACTGTACTTTAAAGCGTCGTCATTTGCGGTATTGCGAGCCGATGCAAACGACCGGTCGTGTACATAACGCGATACGTACACGCGGAGTGCCGCGTACACACATAGACACAGGGCAGAGTTTCGAGGAGCAAACTTCAAGATGGAACCGCCTCCACCAAGGTTCTTCGTGTTGCAGTTTCGGCACGTTGGTTTACATGGCCACGCAAATAGCATCCGGCATGAAACACCTCGAGGAAATGGACTTCGTGCATCGGGATCTCGCCACAAGGTAACGACAGACAGTTTCTCCTCTCATAGATTACTTTAAGACTAACTTCGGCGATCAGTCATTCGTTCGAAGATACAGCCCGGTTCCCCTGCTCTTTGCGGAGAAAGCTAACCGGAAAACGCGTTTTCTCCAGGGCGAAAACAACCGCGAGCTGATACGGTTCCGAGGCTACCGTCGAAGTCGACGATTTTAACGCGCCAGAAGTTCGAACTTCGAATCGGGAAATGGATATTCGTATCTGTGGCGGTGCAGCCATTGGGATTTGCCGGGAAACCGATGTCGGTTTCTTGGGTCATTAATTCTATTAGTTATCCCGGTTAGTTTTCAGGCATCTTTTGCAAGCATCACACGTTTATGTTAGAAGAGCGTTGCAGATACTGATGCTCGAGTTTTGTTTAGTAACTTCGTAATTTCGAAGATGGAATTTCACGCGTGGAATGAGTTATTCTCATTTTTGATTTACAGTGTTGTTTAGTTAATTACGATTTTAGAAAATTCGTATTTGATGTACTTATCTTATCACTTTTAAATTCTTAACTTCTGATCAATTTTATAATGTAAATGCAAGTTTAAACCGTTATTCTTATATGGACGTTAACAGAATCTCCTAGTGTTTAATTTCTCGACTCGTTTCGTATAAATCCAACAATAATAGACACCCGAGTCAGCAGACCTGTCAAATTATCCCGGCCTTAATTGAACGAAGTTACATATCAGATATAACTGCAAAAACTTAAATTGCTTCTTTCTCGCAATATCATATTTTCTATGTTATCAGATGTAAATGACTCTGGCGGAGGCGATAGCAGAAAACTTTTCAAATATAAAAGTAAAAGTTTGTGCTCGCCGTACATTCTACCGAGCTTAGGATCGAGTCACCATTACTTCAAATATATTGATTCTTTTAGAGCTGGAGTTTGCATGAATTAAATTTAAAGGTTAATCGAAACAGTATAAAACGGCTCTGGTCGGGACTTGTTTCAAGACAGTTCAGTGCCAGACGCGCGATGAAAATTTCAAACAGAATGTTTGAATCGTGTTTTCGAATATAATCATAATTTTGATAAATTTTTTCTTTTAAGAATCCAACGAAGACTGAAACTTCTTTGTCATTTTAGCTTTGAAGGAAATCATGTGGCAAGAAGGAAAAATCAATTGACAGAAATACTTAATTTTTGAAACACTGTAAAGTGAATTTTAATTATAAAATCACCAAACAGATAAAAACGAGGCAGAGAACTTGTAAAATTTTACTAAAAATCGCTGTCTTCAATATATTTCAAAATCGTTTTCGAAATTCATTCGATCAGATCTAATTACTGGGATCGTGTCGCAAGTTTTCTATGAAATTGAAGACAGATCGGCTTCTCAGCAGGGTGTTTCCAGCGTGAATGGAGAAATTTCCGAGATATTCTGCGTACAAGTTGACCAGACTAGCGCCCCGGTGTTCGTTCAGACCTCGGCGCCGCAGGTTTGATTTAGAAACTCCATGTCGGGGACACAGTTGCTTCGACCTGGCAGTGCCATTAAAACTGTACACGTCGCTGGTGGGATAGCAGGGGTGGGTCACGCGTTCGAATTATTAACTCTAATCATAAAGTTTAATTATAATGCGCCGTGTCGCAGACGTGGGGTCGTCGTCGCGCATAAACGCGTAACTACGCGAGCTGCGCTGAAATTAATTGCCTGTTGATTTATAGAAACGAGTGTTGAGCTGAACGGTGCCAATAATCGGCCGGCCAAACGGCAAATAAAACCGTGTATATGAAACGGCGTAGCTGGCACACCCTTTGAGCCCTCTCCGGCGATTAAACAGCGAAATCGCGCAAACAATTTGCACGCATTATCGCCTGCCGCGAAACCCGCCGCGAGAAAAACCCTCGCGATTCCGCTGCTACGAAAGGGGCAAACAGACTCGCAAAACATTTGACGGCCCCGTTAACGCAAACGGGCGCCCGGAACTCGAACGTGCACCCGCGACCGATCCTTTCGAATACTCTAATCGTGTCGAGCTCGTTTGCGCGCGTAATGAGCACGATTGTTTGTAATTAATATCGCGAACAAAGCGCGAACATTATACCGGCGGCGCTCTCCGTCATTTCACCGTGCAATTGAACGTCAAACGCATTTCCCCTGTTGTCCTTCCGTCGCGCTCAGAGATTAATTGAAGCAATAAAATTTTCCAAAACTATCCACTCGTCCCTCCAACTCGCGCTTAAAGCCCCTCTTTATACTACAACTTCAAAAATTCGGCTTTCTTGGAAGATTTTACGATCTCAAAACACTACTGCCTCTCTAAAATTTCGTCTAGTATCGATGAGCGGTTCTTATGCCGATTAAACCATATTTCTGTTAGCCAGTTTTTGATAAGATTATTATTTCGAACGGCAGATCGGCGGAGTTTGAAAATAATGTATTTATATACTTCAATCCTTGAATCAACTACTGAACGCAGCCACTCAAATTTATGCTAATAATGTGTATCCGACATTGCAGTATCTCATTACGTTTCTATTTACCATTTCGATAGAGACAAATATCAAATGTAATTTAGTTGAATCATTACACGTTTGAAGTACATTTCTAAGGTCTACGTAATTATTAGTGAATCTAGACACGCGTTTTCGAAGTTATAATATATGTCTAAACTCGTTTCTAAATATTTGCAAGAATTTTGTAGCTTTGATTGCGGATGTGTGGAGAGAGCTTAACCGATCGCAGTAGAATATTGTCAGGAAAGCTTGTCGGAAATCCGAGAGCCGATAGTGCTCCGCGGCTGGCGTAAAATAAAAGCGTCGCGGTAGCTACTAAACTGTTCCTTCATCCGCCACGGTATACGATAAACGCCCGGTTTTACGTGCAAATCAGCGCGAAACTTCGAACGACCATCGCTTCCGACGTGCTCGGAACCTTTCCGCCGCGAGCCGCTTAAAAGCCGCCCCCTTTGCGAGCCTCCAAATGGTCCTCCAGAATGCATCGCTCCGCCAGGCGCGGCTTTAACGCGCGCGAAAACGCAAAAGAGCAAGATGGGGACCAAGCATTTCCTTTAGAGAAAAACGTTCCACGCGATAGTTACCACCGGGTAAAGTGGTGAGCTTCGAATATACTCTATACCGCTCGTAACTATTCCCGCGATTTTAACATTCTGACGCCGCCGGTGTCTCGACTCTGTTCAAAAGACTTCGCCCTCTTTCATCTTCTGGCTAAGCTGTTAATTATTTGGTGCGATGGGATGGACGAACTTCAGGGAAATATGCTCGAAAATAGTTGTAGTAAAACTACATAGTTGTGAAAATCATGGAATAGTAAAAATTTGATTTTTACTTCATCGCTAGACTGCGGATCTTTGTGCGTTTATAACATTTGCAATTGCATAATATATAAGGAAACCTGTATATTAGCCAAATGTATGACGATCTGAAATTTATTTTGACTGGGAATAGTTTTTTACTTGAGGAAAAACAGTTGTTCCTTTATTATGTATTTCATAAAGTAATGTAAAGGGAAATTCGCGTAAAATTCTGCAGTCTGTTCATCATTTATAGATTATTCTCGTTCTAAACGAAATTCGTTTACAACTACAATATATATTAATATATATAATAATAATAATAATAAATTCAACAAACAGGAATAAAATTGACATTTATTTATATTCTAGTAATGACAATATTATAAAGTTATTCTATTCTTGCTGTGTGTTCTATGTTTCCCTTACTCAATTTTCTCGTTAATGCATAAAAAACACAGAGTAGTGATCAGGTACAGCCTCGATGGCAACTTGTAGAACTTCTTCAATAAATAATAGTATAATTTAAGAAGCTGATGACAGAATTTAAAAAGTATATCTGAAGAAAGAAATGGTATAGTGCATTCACTGACCACGGAAAACTGGATATATCACGCTACATAGAAATTCGTTTGACGGTAGGATATTCGAGAATTGATAGATGTTATTGAGCAAACCGTTGAATTGATTCCGCTACAGAAAGTTAGAATGGAAAGACGACATTGCTTATGGGCAAACCTGATGCATCGAGTTGAAAGCCCCGACCGAAGCAAGATCTTCGGAGAAGTTAGATCCCCCTCGAGATTTGTGAACCGTGTGCTAAGCACTTGTCCACGTATCTCCGACTGACAGGATAGGGGAACCAAAATAATCTACTCGGCCTTGTAGACGGATTGTCTCGTGAAATCTGCTCCCTCTTCTGCCATAGTTGCTCTGCTCCAAGTATCTACAAAGACAGCAGGGTCGAACGAATGACGAGAGCCAAATGGAAAACGGATTAACCGCTGAAAAATACACGCGAGCGATTTTTATATACAGTATTCTCTACGTAACTGTTAAAATTTTATCCTCGCCAGTAGGGGACCTCTAAAAACGCTATATTCCGCAAACTACAACCAATATAGCACCTCCATTACAACTGTCTCTCGGCAGACGATGCAACAGTTACGGAGAGATTACTGTGTTTGGCTGCCCCAACTGTCTACAAAGATAGCAAAGTCGATCGAATGACGAGAGCCAAATGGAAAACGGATTAACCGCTGAAAAATACACGCGAGCGATTTTCCTATACAGTATTCTCTACGTAACTGTTGCAGAGGTCTTTAACGTAACTGTTAAAATTTTATCCTCGCCGGTAGGAGACCTCTAAAAACACTCTGTTCAACAAACTACAACCAATATAGCACCTCCACTAGCACTGTCTCTCGGGACACGATGCAACAGTTACGGAGAGATTACTGTGTTTAGGCTGCCCCAACTATCTACAAAGATAGCAGCGTCGAACGAATGACGAGAGCCAAATGGAAAACGGATTAACCGCTGAGAAATACACGGGAACGTTTTTTCTATACAGTATTCTCTCCGTAACTGTTAAAATTTTATCCTCACCAGTTGGGGATCTCTAAAAACACTATATTCGGCGAACTACATATAAAATAGCAGCTCTACTAGAACTGTTACTTGTTACTCGGCAGACGATGCAACAGTTACGGAATGATTACTCTGTTTGGGCTGCTCCAAGTAGATAGAAAGACAGCAGGGTCGCACGAATGACGAGAGCCAAATGGAAAACGGATTAACCGCTGAGAAATACACGGGAACGTTTTTTCCATACAGTATTCTCTCCGTAACTGTTAAAATTTTATCCTCACCAGTTGGGGATCTCTAAAAACACAATGTTCGGCGAACTACATATAAAATAGCAGTTCTACTAGAACTGTTACTTGTTACTCGGCATACGATGCAACAGTTACGGAGAGATTACTGTGTTTGGGCTGCCCCAAGTATCTACAAAGATAGCAGGGTCGAACGAATGACGAGAGCCAAATGGAAAATGGATTAACCGCTGAAAAATACACGCGAGCGATTTTTATGTACAGTATTCTCTACGTAACTGTTGCAGAAGTATTTAACGTAACTGTTCAAATTTTATCAGCATCAGTAGCGGCCTCTAAAAACACTATGTTCAGCAAACTACAACCAATATAGCACCTCCACTAGCACTGTCTCTCGGGAGACGATGCAACAGTTACGGAGAGATTACTGTATTTAGGCTGCCCCAACTATCTACAAAGATAGCAGCGTCGAACGAATGACGAGAGCCAAATGGAAAACGGATTAACCGCTGAAAAATACACGGGAACATTTTTTCTATACAGTATTCTCTACATAACTGTTACAGAAGTGTTAACGTAACTGTTATAATTTTATCAGCATCAGTAGGGGCCTCTAAAAACACTATGTTCGGCGAACTACATATAAAATAGCACCTTTACTGTCTCTCGGCAGACGATGCAACAGTTACGGAGAGCCTGCTGTGTTTGTGAAGATTGTAAAAGTTTGCGCTGCTTATGTGAGCGAAATAAAAGATACAGCACCGCTGCAGCTGCTCGGGCATCAGCTGTTGCGAAAAAAAATGGAGATGTTGGACCAGTTATGGGCGTGTTGCAGAAACTGCTTGGTGAGCCGTGGTTATTCGGTGAAGGTGTCGGATCTGGGCTCCGGAAGGAATGCCTACGCCGCTGACTACTTCCGGGTGGAGGGCCGACCTGCACTGCCAATTCGGTGGATGGCTTGGGAATCCATGCTGATGGTAAGTAATTAATTAGTCTTTGATGGGACAGTCGGTTGGAATTTCGAGCGGCCGTATCGATAATCCAAACGGGTCTATTGGGTGAGCTTGTCGCGAGTGTCCAGGACGGTGCAACTTTACTATAAGGAAATGTAACGATGTACGAGCGCGTTCCATTCCTATTAATATCGATCCACGATTAAATGTCTAGTGACTTACTAGCTACAGCAGAGTGCTTTTAATAACAAGTAAATGCAATTCCCTAGCATCTGCTGTTTCAATCCTTTATTGAAATGTATTTAATTTTCTCGCATTCCCTTAGCTGTAGAAATTTGGAATGCACTCGATTAAATGTTTCCAATCCAAAAGTTTCCAATCCAAAAGTTTCCAATCCAAAAGTTTCAGACATCGTTGCAAGATGTGATAATATCAATTTCTAGGAACGTTTAATAAAAGCCAACAATTACTACAAAAATGTTTCCATTTTTCAACTTTTTCATTTTAAACATCGAAACACGTGTATCATTAAGCGAGCAAATAATTTTCGTTGGCACGAAGTATTTCCTCTGTCAATATAAGAGTGGCGTAATTAGTTCGAAAGTTTTTCTACGAACCTGGAGTAGAAGGAAACTTACCCACGATGGTATCCGCAGCAAGTAATCACCTTAATGCATTCAAATTTCGTTTTCATGTTAGTTAGCATGCCGATTAACTTTATACTTGCATTATAACTTTAAATCAACTTTCAACTACTCTGGAACAACTTGAAATATTTGTTAACATTAGACCTACCTTACTCTGAAAGTGACTTATAAAAATGGGAACATTGAATTCACGTATTTCGATTCTGTACGGTTTTCAATGTGTTAATAATGAAATTTATTCAATCATGTCACATGGGAAAAGATTGTAATTTAAAAAACTGGTTGGTCTCAATAATTTTACGAAAGAGCGAAGAAAATTTGTATTTATTTCAACATATTTAACGTTCATAAGATTGTTGTATATTCGATTTCTTCTCTGAAATTGCAGAGAATTTAAGATATAGTTAACCATCTATTTCAAGACTAAACTATCATATATTTTTCGTTTAATTCCCGAGTCCACAGCCTAAGATTCAGTATACAATTCAGAAAATTTGTATTTATTTTAATATATTTAACGTTCATAAGATTGTTGCTTATTCGATTTCTTCTCTGAAATTGCAGAGAATTGAAGATATAGTTAACCATCTATTTCAAGGCTAAACTATCATATATTTTTCTTTTAATTCCCGAGTCCACAGCCTACAATTCAGTATACAATTCAGAAAATTTGTATTTGTATCAACACATTTAACGTTCATAAGATTGTTGTATATTCGATTTCTTCTCTTAAATTGCAGAGAATTGAAGATATAGTTAACCATCTATTTTAAGACTAAAGTATCATATATTTTTCTTTTAATTCCCGAGTCCACATCCTACAATTCAGTACACAATTCAGAAAATTTGTATTTATTTCAACATATTTAACGTTCATAAGATTGTTATTTATTCGATTTCTTCTCTGAAACTGAAGAGAATTGAAGGCATAGTTAACCATCTATTTCAAGACTAAATTATCATATATTTTTCTTTTAATTTTCGAGTCTACAATTCAGTATCGTAGTGTTTTAAGCCTAACGAGCCTAATGCGAATCGTCCCGGTAACGAGCACAGAATTAAGTTTCGACACGATAGACCCGAACGGACGAATTGTATACGATTTCTATTGGTAGTCGAGGTCGGGGAAGCAAAAAAAACCGCGCGCGCGATCGAATGGTTTTATTTCGTACCGTTTCGGTCAGTGACGTTTAAATGGACCGTGGCTGCGCATCCGCGCGATGAAACTCGGTTTGGTTTTCGCGAATGCCTATCGTCCGTTGTTTTGCACGCTTGAAATCAAAGCCTCGCTTTTCGCACTCGAACAGATGAACGGTTTTTATGCTTTTTTTCTCTGGGCGCGTATGCGCGTGTGTTTTTTTTCAATATTTGCTCTCAAGATTCGTCGATCTCGGTTTTAGCAAGCTGAAACAACAGCGATCATTGTTTAATAGCTGGCTTCCGAGCGCGCCTCGACCTGATTCGACTTCGAATCTGCTTCGATCCGGTTAGAAGCCATTTTAACCTTCCTCCTTGTTCAGAAACCCATCCACGCTGATCCACGGGGATCGGAGGAACTCGAAGTGGATTCAAACAGTCGGGAACGGGTGGAATGGGGGCGAACAGATTACGGTGCATTAAGTAGCTAATAACCTGAAACATTTGCTTTTTAATCACGATCGCGACTCCAATCTTTAGAAACCAATTTGCTGCGTACCGTCTCCGTGCGAGCGGAAAACAGTAAATTGTTTGACTGCTTGCGCTCGTGTCCTTATACGTTGTACGTGAAATTAAAAATTATTCCTTGGTTTTCATTCTTTTATCCCACGATCCAGTACAAAAAATAGTAAATAAATAAGTAAAAATATTAAAAAATATATATGGCTGTTAGTCTACTTAAAGATTAGTGTGGTCATGAAATGAATAATCAAATTTTATTAGAAAAGTCGGTGAGTAATTCATTTTTCGCAAATAAAAAAATGGAAGAATTTTTCACGGGACCACCCTGAGGATACACTCTACAAAATGCAAAAGGTTTCGTTTCGATTGGTACATCCATTTCGGCGTAATCGGTGAACATACATGGAAAAAGAAAAGCGAAAAAAAGGCACATACAGATCGAATTGAGTAACCTCCTCCTTTTTCGAAGTCGCTTAAAAATGTTATTTATTGCATTTTATGACTGTTCCTGTACGAGAACTTCATACATATACGGATTATACATAAGCCCAATGTTCCCACTTGAAACCAACATGCTCAGAGTCTTCAGTATTGTCTACTTAATCAACTATAAAACATTTGAAATTTAATTCTCCAATTGGGAACGTATTGCGATATAGGGTTAACATAAAATATTAACCTTTTGAATGCATGTTATGGATGTTGAACAACTTCTACATACATAGACTCGTTCCGTTAAAAGCTGACATTCAATTGAACATTTTTGGTTGATAAAAAATTCTGACATAACATTTTCACGTTGCAACGAAACAATGTAACGATGAAGGAAAAACTCTGGCAAACCATCAGCTGTGTAGAGTCTAATTTAAAATTAATATCTTGAAGCATATCGACGACTGACCATCCCTGAAAATAAATTGTCAGATTTCCATAATTCCCAGAAATCGTAACATCGTAAATATGTAGAAGGTTTAACGCTGATCGAGACGAATCGCTCCCGTCGAAGTACCCCGGGTCGAAATTTATCTAATGGCTTTGCGCCATGTGCACCGTGGGAATGTTCAAAGTAGCAAGACGGATGTCGCGCGATAGTTCACAAAGCCAAACATAGTCGAACATTTTTTCGCGGCCGGTAGGAGTCGATAGTTATCGCGTCGTTCTCCCGAAAGAAATATGAAGCGGTTCGCGTCGAGGCCGGTGCACGCGATGAAGTCGCGAGAAAACATATTCGGCAGAGCCGGGCCGCGGTGGATTTATTGGCAGCGCTTGTTATGCCAGTGTAACGAACGGGGCCGCGGCCGACGTATTTTATTCGGCGAATCCTGGTTTTAATTTCTCGTCCGTAGCCGGCCGACATCGGACTGTCGATCCGCGAAACCGCGAAGCCTCATCCCGCTAGAACTGTCTGCGGTCGAGCGGCATTAGCGAATCGAGCTTATTCCCCGTGTCATCGCGGGACCCTAAAAGTCCCGACGAGGGTGCGGCTTTTTCCCCGTCCGTTACCCACCCCCCGTTCCCTCCAGAACTCCCGCAATTCGTTTTCGATGTCGAGTAAATTTTTCCTGCTTAACCGACCGACAATCCGGACACGGTCCCTCCACTTACAAGCAACCCTTCGAGGTTCGTGAAAAATCCAAAAATAAGGGACTATTTTCGGGTGGTAATAAACAATAAATAATTTCAATTCTAGCTTCACTTTTCACACTTCTGTGATATAATTTGTAATATTGTAATTTATTGAATCATTGGGAAATTTAAGTTGTTACAGGGTGTTCCCTTTATCCTGAAAAATTTAAATATCTCGAGAAAAATATTTTTGATAGGTTCAGTTCTCCAGACATTTCAATCTTCCGAGATAAAGGAAACACCCTGTATAATATTGAAAATCTAGTTTCCTTGTCACAAGCAACCCTTCGAGGTTCGTGAAAAATCCAAAAATAAGGGACAATTTTCGGGTGGTAATAAACAATAAATAATTTCAATTCTAGCTTCACTTTTCACACTTCTGTGATATAATTTGTAATATTGTAATTTATTGAATTATTGGGAAATTTCAGTTGTTACAGGGTATTTCCTTTATCCTGAAAAATATCAATATCTCGAGAAAAATATTTTTGATAGGTTCAGTTCTCGAGACATTTCAATCTTTCGAGATAAAGGAAACACCCTGTATAATATTGAAAATCTAGTTTCCTTGTCACAAGGAACCCTTCGAGGTTCGTGAAAAATCCAAAAATAAGGGAAAACTTTCGGGTGGTAAAAAACAATAACTAATTTTAATTCTAGCTTCACTTTTCACACTTCTGTAATATAATTTTTAATATTGCAATTTATTGATTCATTGGGTAATTAAAGTGTATACAGTGTTTCCTTTATCCTGAAAAATTTAAATATCTCGAGAAAAATATTTTTGATAGGTTCAGTTCTCGAGACATTTCAATCTTTCCAGATAAAGGAAACACCCTGTATAATATTGAGAATCTAGTTTCCTATTCACGAATTCTGCCGTGCATGTTATGTGCTGCGCTTACAAGAAGCTCTTGCAGGTTTGTGAAAGAGCCAAAAAATTAGGGATAATTTTCCTAATATAATTAATATTAATATAAATACTATTATGTTTGTTTATGAATATTTTTAGTTGCACAAAGGAAAATGTAAAGAGTCAAATATATGAATCAAATGACAATTATTTTTTATACTCCACTTTGTTGAATATACCTGTTGATTGTAACTTCTATCTGGGTTTGGTTTGGATTAGACGCATCAAATGCAATGATAAAACTCGTGTTTGCAACGAAAATATTAACATAAGAATGAATTTGTATTTTTCGGACGAAAGAGTGTAACATTGAGTTCAGAGAAGTGTTTCTTAACGATCTCCTAACTCCATATTCTTGTTGGGGGATACACAGTTGACGTTCCCAGTGATTCTCCGCGAATGCTTCAAGAACAGAACGAGATTGGCTGTGTTTATCCTTCGGGAATCCCCGGAAACTAGAGTCATTCCTCGGGGAATACGGACACTCCTCCGACAATGTGGATTCTTCTGTGTTTCGGGGTCACGAGTGAACCGTACGCGACAAGTGGAATAAGCCAGCTAGTGATCAGACACGACGCTGCACGCTTGAATACATCAGACTCCGTTTCTATCCACGTATGAGCTGTTTCGTTCCAATTTATACCAGTATTTTCGACGTTCTGAAATTGGTCTTTATAGCTGAATTGATTCGCAAAATATGGATCGAGTAAATGTCATTACTACATCGGGAACCTTTTTGTAAATTCCCATTCTAATACTTGATTTTATGAACAGATCAGGGTAATTATTTCTGTCATGCAGTAAGACTCTTTGAGGTAAATAAAATTAATGTTTTTTTCAAATTAATGTATCAAGGTATACAATCTAGTCGTTGTGAACCATAGACGAATATTTGATGTTGAAATATTTCAATTTTTATTTCATTTATTATTGATTGAACACATTTAACGAATGTGAAAGTTGTATGTTAAACTAATTGATGAAATATCACGCAGGTTAGAAGAAGAACTAAATATCTTCGAAGATGAATCTTTTTGTAAATTCCCATTTTAATACTTGATTTTATGAACAGATCAGGGAAATTATTTCTGTCATGCAGTAAGACTCTTTGAGGTAAATAAAATTAATGTTTTTTTTTAAATTAATGTATCAAAATATACAGTCTAGACGTTGTGAACCATAGACGAATATTTGATGTTGAAATATTTCAATTTTTATTTCATTTATTACTGATTGACCACATTTAATGAATGTAAAAGTTGTATGTTAAACTAATAGATGAAATATCACGCAGGTTAGAAGGAGAACTAAATATCTTCGAAGATGAATATTTTTGTAAATTCCCATTTTAATACTCGATTTTATGAACAGATCAGGGAAATTTTTTCTGTCATACAGTAAGACTCTTTGAGGTAAATAAAATGCTTGTTTTTTTTTATTAATGTATCAAAATATACAGTCTAGTCGTTGTGAACCATAGACGAATATTTGATATTGAAATATTTCAATTTTTATTTCATTTATTACTTTTTGAACACATTTAACACTAGGTTTACGAAGCTGTAGAAATAACTATTTCACATTACTTTATAAACATAACAAGGATGTGTCTATCCAAATTTCTGGCTATTTTTCCAATAATATATACCCAAAGAAATAAATTTGGTAAATAATTCCTCAGGATTTCACCTTTACAATCTTAATAATCGCAAATTAAGAAAATTAGAACCCGTCATTTTGACGGGTCCCGTAAATCTAGTGTTAACGAATGTAAAAGTTGTCTGTTAAACTAATTGATGACATATCACGCAGGTTAGAAGGAGAACTACATATCTTCGAAGGTGCCTAGTTTCTCATAAAAGTTTATTGAACTACAATGTGAGACTTTGATTAATAAGAAATGTACCACTAAATAAATGTTTTCGTCTCTTTGAATAACTCTTGAACGAAGAGATTCAAAGAATGTTGTTCATTAAATGCATAAAAGAGGGAACACTATGAAGCTAGTATATAAATAAATTGAGAAATGCATACACGGTAGAATTTCACGTGTTAAAGAAATTGATCCTTTGAAATTGACTCTTTGGAACAACAAACGCCCTGAGAACTCTCGAAATGAAACCGCGCATTGTATTTTCTAAAACGCGAATCGACACGGATTTCAAGCGGCGCTTCCCTTTAATTTCAAACGCCACAAGCATCCCTGAAACCGGTTGAACGTACGGTTTTCCAAAACGTGTCTAGTTATATAATCCTTTGGCGGGAAGCTCTAAACAGTCGTTCTATACACTCTTTCCAATTGGCGCAGTATCTTCAAACCGAATGGACCGGTGTGGTCAAGTTGTTTGCTCGAATTGTGGTTCTCTTGAACTTGTTGAGAATCGATTACCTAGAAATCTGTTCGATACGTTTACTTTATGGTGTTTTGGCCGTTTACAAGCGTTGCGAATTCGCGAAATTGTGCTGCGCTATAAGGATAAATGCCTTTGTATTTTATGTTGGGGAAAATAAATGGTTAGTTTAAACGTGTGCAACTTTATCATGATTTTAGAGAAATTGTTGTGCGTTGCATGAAACGATATTGTGTCATTCATTTAAATCTTGTTCACTTTTGCTCATTTACGAGAATATAATATTTGTAGAATATTCTAATTGCAACAACCAATTCGTATAATAATGATCTATTTTAAATAATTCGCTAAAAAGATGCAATCCTATATTTCTCTGTCGTTGGGAGTTACGTTTGTGAAATATCATTTCCAGAGGTTGACATGAAATTTTTTAAAAATTGAATTCAATTGACCAACAAGACATATTACAATATAAAAATGATAATACCGAACCGTTTTAATCCATTGAGATTATAAGACGAAAAGTAGTAAAAACGCTGTGAAGCATTAAGTTGTCTAAGATAACGAAAATAATAGTGGTACGAACAGATAAAATCTAGAGCATTTTAAAAAATTTGGAATACTAGATAAATTGAATAGAACGCCGAATAAATAAAAATACTGTTACGCAGCGAGTTTAATAAGATCGAATTTTGTTGAATAAAGTGAGAATCGCGTTTCATCTTGCTAGAACAAAAATTACGGAAAGACTTTTTGGCGAGGCGAATATTTTACGATGGGGGAACACAGTAGATCACGCTAAAAGCAAAGTTCGTTCGAACGTTCATCTCGCCGCAGTTTCAGCTGGTTCCGTTCCTAGATCCGAGTGCCGATCGACTTATCAACAGGGGGCCATTACCATCGGAAATCGCGTATGAATGAAATCCGTGCAGCAGCAAATTGATAGCTAAATGGTAATTCGAGTAAATGGGAAACGAGCGGTCGATATAGTATTTTGCCGGTCGTTCACGTAGTCATTTCAAATTGACTGCGATCGTTAATGTTTCATTATTGCCATCGTTTATCGGGGTCTCCGCCATTGTGCCGCGCTAATGAAACGAGGCCAGTTCGGCGCGCGAAACGCTGCGCCGTTTCAAGAATTATTCGGAATTAGCGTCGATTTAATGATTTAACGCTCAACTTTATTAAGTTGAACGTCGGTGCGAACTAATGTCCCACGATCGGCCTGTCGTAAACTTTACGACAGCCAGTGCTCGACTCGAATCACTTCGATATTAAACCCGTTGCGTGGCTGGCAAGTAAATAGCCAAGGAAATAGCCAAGGAAGGGTTTCTCACTGCGAAACGAATTCTCTTTTCTAATTCTCGAGACGATATCGTAAAGCGACAGAATTCGATCGATCCACTCAAATCGACTAATATCAATCTCCAATTCTATTTATTTATAACATATTTTGTACTATTGAATCCAACTAACATCAATCGTTTCGTTTCCACTTTATATCACGTTAGTTGTCACATAGAAATTAACTTTGTTCGACGTAACGCGAGATCTACACTGCAGTGATCGGTAGAAAAATATTTTTGAAAATTGAATTGGATTGAAGCGGTGCGTATCCATGTACCGTTGTGTTTGTAGTACATGTTTGTGATTCGGTACGACTTTGGCAAAATCTCTGTTCATTTTTCTACACACCACATCGATATATTTCCCATCCTTCTGTAATTTCATGTGAATTTGTTCGCGAAAAGATTTTTAATCTTCAAACAACTAAAGGCCCAATCACGTTTTGGTATCGTAATGTTACTATAGAAAACAATTATAAAAGTTCGAAAAAGATTATCATCATGATCGTTGTCAAAGTAACTCACGGTTTTCCTTCACAAAGAATTAAATAGTAAATTTAACGAAAAGATGTCGATTTTAAATCTTACAAAATTCACATTTACATTTATAACTCGTTGTAATCAGTCGCCCAATAAGAGCTGTACATGTTTGAATAGGTGACAGTGTATTTTTTCCAAGATAAAATGGCAACCATTGCTGAACAAAAAAGGAAAAATATGGCTGTAGCAAGATGTAACGTTTCACATTATCGTTTAAGTGAAAGGAAGAAATGCTGGAATTTCCAGTAACCTAACAACTTCAATAATAACTCTTTCGACGGGCGGAGTTGAGACAATTCTGAAATTTCACTCGACCGTTTTTCCGTTGATTTCGAGTTGGTACGAAGGCAGCATGTTAGCGAGCTAATTAGAAATCGTATCCGAGACGTATGCTCGCGCGCGCCCCGCCGCACAATGAAGTACGTTTATAAGGTTCCAGGGGAGCGCGTGATCCGTAAACTCGCCGGGTGCGTGTACAGTCTTCACTCCGGATGGTGTAGGTTCCCTGAAATTACGTAACTAAAGCACTTACGTCGGAGTAATTTCTCGCCAAGCAACGATACCACCTGCCGCGCGCGTTCGACGTCCCCGTAAATCGGTTTCAACTTCGAATGGCACCTTTACGGCCAGGTGACGAGAAAATCGTCTCGCGGCCCCGCCTTCCATTCCCGTCGCTCCTCCGTCGTACGCTTCATTTTTCCGCTTCGTATCTGACGATAATGAAAAATCGACGCCATTACCGAGTCGATTCTCTGCCCTCCGCCCTCCGCGGCGAACGAAATGTTTTATTTATGACTCTTCGTTGCATTTTAACGCGAGCACCGCTGATTGATTAGGTGCGGGAATAGGTGAATTAATTAATCGCCGGGAATCGGATCGGTTGATTTTCCGGCGAATTTCACGAGCGGCGCGACGCGACTCGACGGGGATCGACTCGAAATTTCGCTCGATTTTCCAAACCGTTTCCCCGGTCGGTCGGTCGGGTTTTTCGCGGCGGCGGCAGAAATACGCGCGTGCCAGCCGGGGAAACCGCAAGACGCGTCACTGCCAATGCAAGGGAAACGGCAAAGACGTGTAACCGTTCCACGGTGGTGCATTCGCGCCCCAACTTCGTCGAACTACGTGGCGCCGCACGCTCCCGTATAAATTACTCCGTCTGCGATCGAGACTTAAGAGCTCTCGTACATATAGAACGCTAAAAAATACGGTAATCTCTGACCATTTTTAGAAGTGAGATTATTCTGTACCGGTAAAATGCTGTGTGCACATTCTAAACTATTAGGTTGTTCGGAAAACAATTTGATTTATTCCAGGAAAAATCAAAGACGATTTTTCACTATTTAGAATGTTTATTCTAAATCTATATACAGGGTGTCCCACCCGATTTTGACATATTGATTTCTCCGCTATTGTTAATCCTACCGAAAAATGTTTCAGATAAGAATTAAATGGTGCTGAGTGGGGAATAATTTGGTGTTATTAGTTTATTCGCGTGTGGACGCGTTCAGATCATATGAAGGTCAACTTCGTTGTTTTAACAGGATTTATATACTTTTTAATACATCAATCGATGCGGTTGGACATTCTTTATGAAAAAGTATTAACCTATTTACGTTGAAAAATTAGTCGTTTAGGAGACATTTCGATTTAAATAATTCTAAGATATCATTAATGTCGTTTTTCTGTAAGAAATAAAAGGGATCGACTTATTGTTAGTGCGACAGTAACGATATCTTAGAATTACTTAAATCGAAATATCTCCTAAATGACTAATTTTTCAACAAGGTTAATACTTTTTTATAAAGAATGTCCAACCGCATCGATTGATGTATTAAAAAGTATATAATTTCATTTATAAAAACGAAGTTGACCTTAATATGACCTAAACGCGTTTACCCACGAATAAACTATTACACCAAATTATGCCCCACTCGGCACCATTCAATTCCTATCTGAAACATTTTTCGATAGGACTAACAGCGGCGAAGAAACCAAGATGTCGAAATGGGGTGAGACACCCTGTATAATAAATATCTGGTGTTAAAATTCCTGATTTTTTTGTTAGCAACAAATTGAGTTGACTTTTAGTGTCTTAGAGAATCGAAGAGAACGAAGCAAACGGTAATTCGATTGTACATCGAAACGGCACATCTTTTTATTTATGGAATTGCTTGTTACTGGGTTGCGGATCTTTCTACAAAATAAAAATTGTCTGCATCGATTGCATGAAATAAAACCGATTTATCGATTTGAATAGAGGAGAAATCATATATTGACATCTTGAACTTCCAAAATATTTCATCTGCTCAATTTTACTACAAACGCAAAAAGACCTCCAGGCTACTTATTACTTTTCTTGTGACGAAGTGTTCGATCACTCGAATTCTTTGTTTGACAATTTGTCTCGTTTCCGAACTCACAGAATATTTCGGTACCGCTACATTATTTTTTTCCAATGACAATTTATCCCATAACTATCGATTTTATCGGAATCGGATACTGATGGAAATTGTATAGATATGAAAGGGTTGCGTGGCGTGTTAATAAAATTGTTTTTGCCTCGCCTAGTCGCGACGGGTTTCAGTTTGATACGTTTTTAATGGTATCCGTTATAACGGAAATAGAGGCGACGCGACATTGAAATGAAATCGCACGATTTTAGCACCTGATATTTTAAAAGCAAACTGCTTGTTTATTGTTTTACCACGTCGCGTTTGTTTCTGGCTGGATCTGGAATTGGAAAAGAAAAATTGTCGAGTGTATTGCTATCGACCGAAATTATTGCAAATATTTTGTCGAAACTTCGAATAAAATAAATCAAGCATTTTGAATGGTATCAATCTAAGTTCTTTGAATAAATTTAATTTCTCGAGGTGTTAAATCAATCATGGAATTATTCGTTTATGGACGAATTGTGATTGACAAGGGTTTGATGAGTCGTATTAATCTGTTGTAATCAGGGAAGGCACACGATGAAGAGCGACGTTTGGGCATTCGCGGTGACGCTCTGGGAGATTTTATCGTTCGCGAGAGAGCAACCGTTTGAGGAGCTTCCCGATCATCGCATCGTCGAGAATGCAACATATTTTTACCAGGAAGACGAACGGAGAGTAAGTATCGTTATTTTATTCACAACAGAAACTGAACAAATTAAATGACAGAGTTTTGAAGCAATCTTTTCATTCGCCGTATCGAGTCACCCCTTTCCTGAATATTTAAATTATTTATTATTTATTAAGACAAACTTTATAAACCTTTTGTTTCTAATTATTTCAAATGACAGGAGAAGTTCTAAGAAAATTATTTTTATTATCATATTTTATGGGTCAGAGATGAATTTTTTATTTGTCTGAAAATTATGATATATACATTTGAGACGTCTGACGATTTCTTAAAGCAAAGGAAAATGATAACAAGTTTTCGGTGTTCACTCAAAATATCCGATATATCCTATGCAGTAGCAGTAACATTTTTTTCGAATTAATTGAATTAGCTGCAAGATGTTGTGGTAACAGTGTTTTTGAACTTTATTTATTAAAAGTATATTTATATAACGGATCAAATAGGTATTAGACTTTAATACATAACAAAATATTCTGACTCGCAAGCAATGCACTAAGACCTTCACTCTTCGCGATCTACCAACAACTGACTCATTCTCTCACAAAAATGTCCTTCTCCCGTCCTCACTCATACACCCGCACTCATCCCCATAACCTGAGTGTGTCTTCGGAAAACCCAGCCGACCCTTGGGCCTGGTTTTCGTCCGGCACGCTTTCTCTTTAATGGCCTTCTTCCCTTGGGCCTGGCTTTTGCCAGGCCTTTCTGTTTTATGGCCATCTTCCTGCCATTGAGGACCCAACGACATCCTGTCTAAAAATCCGTTACTACAATGTTATAATTGTTCCGTTTACATTCGAATCTGTCGCCGAATTTAACACACGCAGTCATTAACTAAATTTCCAAGGAAGGTGTTAATCCAATATTGTCCACGCTTGTTCACAGATGATCCTACCGCTGCCGAAGAACTGTCCCAAGGACATCTACGACCTGATGCGCGAGTGCTGGCAGAGAAACGACGCGGACCGCCCGAACTTCCGCGAGATCCACCTGTTTCTGCAACGGAAGAACCTCGGCTACAAGCACAGCGACTCGAACGACACCTGATACAGAGAACTGGAAGGCTGGAACCTGATCCGGCTTTCTATGATCGGCGAGCTGAACGGCAATTGGTGGCACAGCCCTTCGACGACCAAGCTCCACCAAACCAGACCAAGTTAGTACCTAGGATGGCCAATCGTACGAGGTGACGATCGATGAATCATCCGAAAGCGAAGGTAACCCGACGGCCACCTAATCACGGTCCGTCGTTTCGCATAATTGCAGCAAACTGCTCGATCCTCAACAAACATTCGGACGTCGGTTTTCTATCCGGAGATTCCGCATTCTCGTGTAATTCATTTTCCGGTGACCATTTTACTATTCGGATCGAGGTAGATTCGTCAGCGAGCAACAATCGCGCGCATTACGCTCGATACTTATGTTAACCCGATGGTTCGAAATCAACGGGGTTTACAGTTTTCCACAACGGGAGCGCCGAGCACAATGTTCATTACGTACGTTTCACCGCGAATGCTAGGAACACGGAATTTGTATTTATAGTCAGTCGGATGACGATTCCGAGCCGCGGCGCTCGATACGAAACGGGACGTTCGTATCGTGGGCCAACAGTCGACGAGCACGTTTGATAAATCGCACACACGCTGCCCTGAAATTGATACTGTCAGCAAACAAGCTCGCGACACACACCGTAACGACAGCCACGCAGCACGTTCGTGACACACGTGGCCCGGACTTCGCGGATCAAGGCGGGCCCCGACGATTTCTACACCGCCAAGTCATTTCGCAGAAATGACGGGACATCCGTCTTTGCTACCGATGCTTTTCGTCGGGCCACAAGGTTTTCTACACGACGCTTGATTAAAGAAGCTTCTCCGACAGCTACGGAATTCAATACTTGGAGTTTTAATGCAGGAGGAACGAAAATTCGATCGTTGGTTATCGGGGGAACGGCTAGACGATTAGCTGATTTAGTGATCTTATTTTTGAAAGAAAAGAATCTAACCTTGTCTGATTACTCTGATTATTGGATCGTCTGATTTTACAAACCTTTGGTTGTACATTCTGTATTACAAGTTTACAATCTCAAGGGAGTATGTTTTTGTATTTTATGTATTTTAGAGAACGATGAAATTATACTACCGCGAAGACGTACGAATTTTAATGATACGTCGAATAATTACATTGAGAATAGATATTTCAAAGAACTAGATTCAATAATAGATCTAATTATCGATGAGCATAAAGGAAAGCTTGTGCACAGGGTGATTCTAAATTTGCGTCGCAGACTCGCTTCTCGTTTCAAAATGAAAAAGAAATATACTAACCGCAACATATCACGCGAATAAAGTTATTGCTGCATCGTTTCGTGACATCTACAGCTGCATATTGAGGCAGGCACTGAAAAATTGTTTCAAATTACTTTGCTTGCAATAAATTTCACTTCAAAGTAAAGTTCAACGTCGGACAGATTTTTGAAAAAATTTTCCTCTTTCAAATCTGCATACACAATTTCGATAAAAATGTCTGACAAAATGTGGCAGTACAAGTTTGTCGAATAGACTCCTGAACAGATGTTTTATTTTAATAGTACGTTGTTATCGAAAGTATTTTTCGTAGAAGGCAAAATGTATCTCACAAAATCCGTTCCTGCATTATTCTTAGTTGAACCTAATGCGTGGCTTTTGTGATTTCCCGACAGGAACTTAAAGAAACTTTAAACAGAAGTCGAAGGTGGGTTATTGACAGATGGGTTAAAGGAAAATTACAGGGTCCCTTATCTGCATCTACAGACGCAAAGGCTCGACGGAGCTCCGTGTTAAAATTCACTTAAACTCCGCGTCGCAAATTTAGAACGGCCCTGCTTGCCTGAAGTAGCAGTTTCGTAAATTCGAAGATGAAGCTCGCGATAACCAAGGGTCTATCGATGTCGGCGTTCAGGCGGTTCGACTTTAAAGTGAGTTAGAGCGGCGGGATGGACACCGGAAGGCGTTCGTTAGCTTCGCGAGGCCGAAGCGCGACGGCAGTCGCCTTTTTGCAGCGATTTAATTAACCTCCGCTGACGAAGGAAAACTGGGAGTACCGTGGCGCGGGATTTTGTATCGGCGGGAAGTTGACGTCGCTTCGGAACTTAAGATTGCCGATTAAGTTCGATAGCGTGGGCGGCCACGGCAAAACGAGCCCAGTGTCCCGTGACGGGGCAGCTTTGTCAGGGAAAGAAAGACAAAAAAATGAAGGAATAAACGAACGACGAAGAAGGTAGTCGACCCGATAAGAAAAAGAGATTCCTGGAGCCGCGCAGCCGGCTTGCGTTTCAGTTCCCATGAAACTACTAATAAGCTTAAGGATGCGCTTAACTGAAGCGCATAAATGTTTGACAATACCATTAGAGGTTGCAGTATAAAAATTCGTATAAATATTATAAATATTATATAGAGCGTGTAAAGAATGTTGACGAGTTAATCGATAGTATAACGAAAAAATGATTAGTGTACGTCGTTTTATGTAAAGGCTTCGCATTCCTCTCGGCGACGCACACTCCGGCGACCGTTTTGCGCTCGTTAAACCACCTATCGATTCGCGAAACTTGGTCGTCGTCCCGAGAACCGAATCCGATGAAACCACCGCACCAGCTCGGATACACTCGTGATTCTGGTTTTAGGGTATTGGTGTAGACGGGGATGGGGTTTGGGGCGAAAGGGGGCAGGGTAGAAAGAGAAGCTGTCGTGTGACCTGAAGTTAAGTTTATAGGACAGAACAGACCCGGTCCATTTGCCCGATAGATATTCTCGTTTGTGTCGCGAATACGTTCCGACCGCTTCCAGAACCGAATGCGAAGAACAAGGGCTATTTACGGTTTTAAGTAAGTCTTTCTTAACGCTTTCTAAATTTCGAAACTACACTTCCGTATTTAGCTGATTGCTTGATAGGTCACGTGACAGGAAGTCGAAGGTCTTTGTCAAATAGTTATTTCACGCGTCATCTGAAATACTTGATAATACAATTTTCAATTTGCCAATGCATACGTCGAACGTTTCGATACAGTTTTATCTATTTTATTGGGCAAACTCGATCATTTTAATTGTACCAGAAAAGTTACGAGATAAAATGATCATAGACTAGAATGTGGCATTCCCGATTCAGCGAATAGTAACAAAATTGGACAGATAGATTGTCTTTGAACCATTTCCGCGAGCATCAAATTCGACTATATTCGGGGTAGAAATTCTATTTTCTGCGTAAATAACGAAGCAATATTTATCGGGTATTGGATCCTATGTGTTCAGCGTGGAACAATGAAGAACTTATACATGTTAGGACGAGAGTGGGGCGTTGGATCGCACGGTAAATCGCTGCGTTGTTCTGGAATTTATAACGTTACTCAACTAATCCAGTCACTCCAGCAATCTGTAAAATGTAAATCGCCGTAAGAAACATAAGTGACGTACGTACGAGTACACGCGACTGGAGGTAGTTCAGCAAGAGGATCGACGATCGGTTAATCTAATAGTCATCGATTCACGTCGCACTATATAATAAATCATGAACCGGTGAGAGCATTGTAACGTTTCGGGACGTAGATCGGGTCTGTGCAACTTGCGGCTCGCGAACCGCAGACGACTCCTCTCCCTCCTCCTCTGGTTCCTCCCCATCAAACTCCTGTAAAGTGTAGGAGGAGGTTGGGAGTGTATATACAGGGTGAGTCGGGAGGAACGGACCAAACTCCAGGAGTGGATTGTACACAGGAAAATAATCTAAAAAAAACTCATACGTTCTTATCCGATTTTAATATTATATTTTTTTTGGAATTTTTATTTTTTCAATCAGGAGAGCAACAGCTGCCCTTCGTGGACGAAGCCGAAAATGTTTACAGGTCAATGACGGTATTTTCGAACAGTTATTAAAATAAAACTATTGTTGAGAAACTTTATTGGCTTAACCCTTTTAGTGCCGAACGACGATATATCGTTGCGCATGCGTTGGCGTCTTATTATACGCATCACGAGAGATCTGTATCTTAAAATAACTTTATAAAACGTTAGAATGGTTCAAATTCGTTGCAACATAATTGAAAAAAAATGTTTATTAGATTTAACTTTTTGTTATATCTTATGCTGATTAGTGCCGAGGCTTTGTATATGTTGGAGCGATAAGGTAGAAACGGGACACGGGATATATATATATATATATAAGTATATATATACAGTAAACTCGAGATTACTGTCCTCAGTCAACACCGGGTTCTAAGTCCAGTGCCTACTCATTCCACTGGCGGCCGACGATATCATCTTGTTCTCAGGACCGATATTGGTTATTTTATTAAAAATTATTCAAAATGAAGTACTTATATTTTATACCACGTGACCTACATAAAATTGATCAAACGATGATTAGTGAAAATATTGTTTGTAAAAGAGAAACTTGTTTCTATGTTTTTAATCATTGTTTATATTGCTGTTATTCATATGATTTTCAATAACTATTGAAATACAATCGGCATTACATTACTCTCCCATTCTTCCCCTATGCGTTGCGTTTTGAATTTTTTAAATATCATTCTTAGTTTGGATTTTATGGGCTTTTTCCTAAACCATAGTAAATTCGTCAAACTCGTCCGGTTATCCTCGCATAGACACCCGTTTTACGTTCGGCACGAAAAGGGTTAAACATGAAGACTTTATTTATTTAATGCAAACAAAGTTACAAAGTGGATTAAAACGGTGATCCCAATGTGAATAGATAAAAGGGACAAACTGTGTTGAAATAGGATAAAGCTAATGCTGTAGCGTAAAAGATGCGGCGATGTGTTCTGTGCTGTAATGCGACGACGACTGGGCTGGTTCGTCCCTGGAAAAATCTCCGGTCCCTTTTCCTGAATGGGGGTGCCATAAACCACTTGTATAATATTATCGTTGGATTCCAACAACTATGATAACCGGAATGTTAATGTATGAAATTGTGTTTCATTGTAATCACGCTATAAAATGAAAACGAATGAAAATCGGATAAGATATGAGATTTTTTAGATTATTTTCCTGTGGTAGAATCCACTCCTGGGGTTTGGTCCGTTCCTCCCGACTCACCCTGTATAAGAGGCCGTATCCTCGCAGTGACGCGAGGCAGAGCACGGTAGGGGCAATATGAAATAGTTGGTAGCGAGGGAACCGGTACGCTGATAGTGAGAGTCGTGAAGCGACAGCGGGGAAGAAGTTGCTCGGACCTGACGTAGACATCAGAGTCCTCTTACGGGACTACGTCCGTTGCGGAAATTTAATCGCGAGATATCATTTTGAATATGAAAATTCTACTATATTGTCTATGACATGGCATGTTGGTAATTTAATATAATAATATATGGAGCTAAGGATCGATAGCGGTAAGACGTACTGCCACTCTATTAGGAAACCTATATCATATCGAGCGAGATCTCGCTTCGGGTCCCTTTTCATTCAGCTCATGGCGGACGTTCCAGAAACAGTGAGTCGCCAAGCACGCGTGTATTTTCAGCGTGACTAAAAATCGAAAAGTTCTTGGAAAGGATTCTGTGATTTTTATTCGCGTTGAATTTATGTGTAAGTGGCCCAGTATTTTTGAAAGGTCCTGTATAACCGGTTCGTTCGATGGCACGCGCGACGAGCGTTGTAATCTCACGGAAACAATAAAGGAAAACAATAAAGAATAGCGGAAAATAGATCACGGTCGATCGTACAGAACGCGACATGCTGTGTCGCAGAGGATCGATGTACATATCCACTTTGATGAGCTTAACGAAACGTATCGGCGGCAAACATGGCCGACTTAATGGACGCCTTCTGCACGATCGAACGATCGACAGAGGGAAGTGTGCACATAATCCTTCCTACAAATTGAAATCGGGAACGTATACGTGTTTTCGCACGAATTCGAACTTGTAACAGCGTTCGCGACTTTTCAAGAAAGTTTACACCTGCCAATTACATTTCGTTTGAATTTCGTTCGTTTAATTACGTGCTCCTCTCTTGTATGATAATTATCAACACTTTGACGCTTCGTATTTAAATCACAGAATGGCGATGGAAGCATTGTTTTCGTTCCGTTGTAAATCATAATTAAATTCTGTAGAGAAGAATTCGTCGTTAATTGAAGATCCCATATCATTTCAGCTTACTCGTTATTCGTCAGCGTTGTACAGTCTGTATGGAAAATTATAATTCGGAATTTCGATCGTGTTTTACTTAAAGGATCAGGATGATGACGACATTAGAAATAAATTCATTATTTTGTAAATATATTAAAACCAAACATATCCGGCGTAAACCGTTTCTAATCGGTTCCCTAGCTCGTTTCTCTTTGTAGGAAGAATTCGTAACGTTTTAAAGTGAAAGAGTGAAAGAACGTGTACAAGAGTGATATATAGAGAAAAAGATATACATATATATATCGATAATCGTTCAACGAAGATTTCTTCGAATAACGAACAAAGAGTATACAATAGCGATGTCTCACGTGTCGTGAGAAACACTTTGTACAGTTTGTAATAACGTAATAGCAAGCATACGCGGCACAATTCACATCCCCACCGAAAAATCGATTAATCCACTGTCCCCATCGTGAATTTTATTTTCTAGAGCGAGTGCGATCGGCGGAAGAACGATGTTCAATTTAAAAATATAAATTTAACATTAAATAGGCATAATCATTCTTTTGTCGTATCTGTGAAGATGGTACAAACAAATATAAAGAATTTACAAAGATTAAGTAAAATTTGGATGAACCAAAAGTGAAATGAATTTGTACCGTATTTTATTAAATTTTGTGTTTCGAAATAGTCGTTTTAAAATAGCGGAAATATAACAGCCATTTTATTGTAAAAGTAATTTATTGTAAAAGTATTGTTTGATGTAAAATTTGCTGTTCTTGTTTTGCTCATGCTATGTATCGAAGCATGTCGATACAAAAGTAAATCGGTTAGGTGATCGAGGTCTGAGTATCTGTTCCTACTACACTGATGTGCTTCAAAGTTTAAACAAGTTTTTTTTTTAAAAAGATGATTGATCAGCACACCAGGAAGATTGCTATTTATGTGCAGAAACTAGTGGATCATACTTTGACTTTGGTTGCAGCAAAATTGATTGGCCTCTTGAGAACCTGAAGGTATTAACCATACTTGTCTACTCCGACACTCTATCTTCAGTGTCAGCCTTTTTTTTTCAATTCTATGATCCATACGAACGAAATTAATAGTAAAGAAAATTCGACGATAGCGTTGCTAGAATCATTGTCAACAATTTCTTGAAATTCTTAGCTTAAAATCGTAAAATACTATATCATAAACAAATAAAGCTTGTACATCTTAAGAATTGTGGTACAACATTTTAAGCTGATTCCAAGCGAAAACAAATGTGCAACGACCTTTTAACAAAAAATATGACTGCAAATCGATAGTGCGTTATTTTTGCGGGGAAATCGGTAAAAATGATCAACAAGTTCTCGCTTGGAGCTTGGTTTAAAAAGAAATCGAGGTTTTGAATGCAGAATTTTGAAATTGCATTTTCCCGTGAACGAGATGTACACGAAACAAATCTGCTCCATATTTTTTACTTAATTTCAATGTGAAAACGCAGTCTGCTGTTTTTACCTTTTACATTCGATGGAAAGCTAACCAAGTACACCTGTAGTCTATAAATGTTCAAAGTCAACTTATATTTTATGCAGCACCATTCCCCGTTTGGTTGTGATAGGAAAATTTACACTTATTTCAGTCAGTGCTCCATTCGTACACGAAAATTCTAAAATACTGTGTATTTTTTGGTAACGTCCATTTCGAGATAAAAACAACACAAAACGTTATTATATTCAAGTAAAATCCTTTTTTCTACGTTTGAAGCAATAACTTCTATTATACAACTTTGAAAAACATTTCAGAACACAATTTTAGCAATAATGGTTATAACTCCTATTAAAAATCCAACATGGGATTATCGAAAAATCGGTCACACGACCAATGAATGATAATTAATCAAACAAACTTATCATAGGACCAATACTTACTTTGCATGGAGAACAACTGATAAATAAATTAACGCAGTGTCGAATAGGTTATAAAAAAAAAATTCTTTAGCAAGACAATTGTGATCTTACAATATAATTACGATATAAACAATATTAAGGGGACATCATAAATGTTGGTTTCTCGTTTAATAGGATTAATGTCGAGTGACTGGAAGGTGTTCATTCACTGAACAGGTTAGCCCAGCGTATAAATTCAATCAAGACGAACTCCAGAACCTGAACGAACTTCTTACCAAAATCTCTTTAGCGAGGCAATTGTGATCTTACAATAGAATTACAATATAAACAACATTAAGGGGAAATCATAAATGTTGGTTTCTCGTTTAATAGGATTACTGTCCAGTGACAGGAAGGTGTTCGTTCACCGAACAGATTAGGCTAGCGTATAAATTCAATCAAGACGAACTCCAAAACCTGAACGAACTTCTTACCAGATAATTCGGCAACGCTGTGTAGCAGTTACGAAATTCCGTCGTGTTTCTAATTCATCTCGAGCATCGAATGCACGTTCTTCCGCCGCGAGGGGCAGCATAGCCATCGCTCGTCCCTAAACGAGCGTTGTTTTTCCGTTCATATTCACGCGGTTGTGGCGCAGCCGGGTTTCCTCGGCGCCCGGTTCGGGCCGGTGCTTGCAAACAAAAGTCGGAACACGGAAGTGCCGCGTACACGGGAATCCGCGTTTGCCGATGGAATTTAATATCCGCTGCCTTCGTTATGAAACGCGATCGCGCTTTTTCTCTCCCTTTCATCGGCCAGGCCGCGAGCTTTCGTTTTTGCAACCCGATAGAGGCGCGACAAGCCCGAATTGATATCTTCGCCCGCACCGCCGGCTAGGCTGACGGATTTCGGCAAACACAGACGAGAACCGCGCACTACTCGAATGTCCTCTCACGAGTCTTCTTTCGTACGCCGTTCGCGATTCGTTGTTTCAGCTACCCTCGTTCCGCATGAAAATTTCCTTTCGCACGACGCACAGTGGGCCGTTTCTACCAAACTCGGATTAACTAACAAAATCTTCATGTTGTCTGATCTGGGATTTACACCGGAATGTAAAATACCAGTATTATACAAATAAATTTAATATTTACTATCAGTTATATTAAATTTTCTTTTAAATTAAATACAATTTAATATCCCCTGTACTTCAAAAGTCTTTTGGAAACGAAACACCGAAATACCGCACAGGTATTCAACTCGGAAAGTCGTACAATTTTTGTTTCCCGACGTGGCTAAAAGTTTGAAGAATAACGTTTCAGTATTGTTTTTTTATTTGTATACCCGTGAAGTACTCTACTTCATCGAAAGCCAAGAGATTTTATAGTACGCTTTGTGTTCTTAACACTAAACCTACCATCGCCGGTCAAAGTGACCGGTTCCAGATCTTTTATTTTATACTTATTGAAATGATTAAAATTATTTGATACGAAATTATTGTATAGATGTCTTTAATAGAGCATGTATTACAATAGGAGCCGCACAAAGTCTGAATCTAATTAATCTTATCATTTTTATAAGGGAACATGTTCCAGTTACTTTTGAGACTCGGTAGGTTCAGCGTTAAACAGTCTCTGAAACAGCGTTCATGTATTAATTAATGAACAATGACGTGAATTTCAGCTTTTTGCGAGTCTGACCCGCTGTGTAACGTCGCGACTCACTTCCGGCCCGTTGACTGTTGCATCCCTGTTTCCGTAATTCTTTATTTTTGTTCGATAATTTGATATTTCCTTTCTCAATATTCCATCGTTCCGCTGATTTTATGTACATGCATTTATACAGTGGTTGATTGAATTAGAGCCCGTTGCATAGATTGACGACTATAAAACAATCAATTTTTAAATACAATTCTTGTTATACTGAATTGTTATTGTTCTATTATGAAGTATTAATGTGTGGGAGGTACAAACACACATTTAGCATCACAAATTTTGTAGCTTTAATAATTTGGTTTGGTTCAGAAAGTGTTGACCCACCGAATTTTCGATGTTTGAAAAATTTCAACTGGTATAGTTCCATAAAATAACAATGGTGGAGGAATAAATCTGGGCTCATTTTAAAGCTCGGAGATTCTACTTTCGCTTCCCGTCATTCGTTTCATTTTAAAATATTTTTCCATGATAGTAGCATGTGGGAAAGTGAAGAGAGGTTTTTCGTCGAAAATGTTAGAAATTGAATTGTCTCTGGAAATATGGGAATTTTTTTCTTGATCTATGATTTTTTTGGTCGTTTTGCTGAGCTCTGAATGAAAAGTGTACTACTAACTTTACAGTAATATATAAAGTATACCGCGAGGCATACCTTTATATGACCGAACATGTTCCTTGTTGTTTTCTTGTAGAACACCTAAAAAATTGTAAATCGAGGATCTTTGTAAAGTGATAACTTTAATTTAAAAATGGATGGTCTATTTCGTTATGAAAAATATTTTTATGTTTTCCACATGATAGATCATGTAAAATTATTTTTAAAAATGATAAATGATGTATCGTGAAGGTAAAGGCTTTGTGCTAGTGTGCAGAAATTTGTGCTTCATTCTCACGTCGACAAATACAACGGAATTGAAATTGAAGGAAGCTTATCTCCTTCCTCATTGCAGCCAGTAAATTAAGAGCTGCAATTAAGTTCTCTTCGATTTTGCATTTTATCGTTATTTTTTAAATTTGTATATATAAAGCGAGTTTATACATTTTATACGTAAACATTCACAGTCGGTTAATTAATGTATTTACACATATTTTTATAATGACACTGATTTGTCGTGCGTTGTTATATTAATTGGGCAGTCTTTAGTTATACGTTGATTGCAAATGTGAACATAATTTTCTTAAAATATAATTTGATAAAATGAAATGACAGCCATGCTTGTCATATATAATAAATGATCTACTCTAGATGAGTGTAAATAAGTTATATCATTTAGAAACCGTACAGTGAAGACAAACTACTTATTTCTTCATAAAATTTGTCACTACACAGGGTGGTCTAAGTATGTCTAACATTTTAGACCTTAATCAGTTTTCGAAGAATAATTTCTATATGAAATGATATTATATATTATCACTATTAATATTCAGCATAAGGATGTATTCTTTTTTTTTAATATACTGACGACATTGATGTATACCAAAATTGTATAATAATTATTTAAGAATCCTAAAAAGATTAAAATTCCTCGAGCCTAACAAAGAGACTAATAAAAACATATTATTTCTATCAATCGACAAATTGAAAAAGAACTTATCGCGTTTTATACGATTATTTTCTACAAAAAAATTAATTCAATAATTAATCTTCCGAGGATTACAACAATAATGTATTTTACAGCAATTTGTTATGGAACAGTGTAGTGTGAATTCTTTCTTGTCTCGCAGTGCATAAATCTGAGGTCGCCAGGCAAAACGAAGCAAGTTACATTTCCGAAAAGTTTGCCTTCGCATCGCGATCGATATCCTCGAGGTGGAATCTGTGTTTTCAGAGAAGAAGATCCACGTTAAAGAAATATTTTTCTTTCGAAAACGCAGGATCAAGAACCGTCGATATCTGCCGTCAGATGTTGACTCGTCAAACTTTGAACTGCGATATCACGAGGTAAAATACTTGCGACGTACCACACGATTTGTCTGACAGCCACAGAAATATTTCCATCAATCACGGTGCACGATAAATTAATAAGGACATACACCGAAACCAACAGTTTCGATTTATATTTCGGTTGAATGCGAGAGGTAAACGGAAAAATATTTATATAATAAAAGAGTGCAGTGTGAATGCTATCGACGTTCAAATGTTCGCATCAATCCGGATTGTTTGCGTCTACGCGAGACTCACGTGCGTTATGTTTAATAATAACTGTCAATAAGTTACTTTTAGGTTGACTCATAAATGTTACTTTCCAGAGTTGAACTTTCAGGTAGACGTGTAACCTGCCGGAACAGATATACTGCGATCATAAAACCGATCGACAGCTGAGACATACATATTCGATCTAGTACATTTATCGACAGATATATCGGAGCTGTAGAGTTTTAGGCGTCGTTTAATATCGTGGGCAATCCTTAAAGTCTGTTCAATTCAATATATTTTTACAATATAATATTCACGTACTTTTTATAATTATGATTCAATGCTTGATTAACTATTCCACGTTAAAATCAAATCATTTTCGTAATTCGAGGTGACTCCTCATGAGAAAATAAGAAGAAAATATAGATTCAAATGTTTTCATCCGAAGCTTTATTTCCGAGAAAATCGAGTTTTAACATGCAGCGAAACGCGTGATATTGGATAGGAATCGTCTGACGCGTCTGATTACAACAAACCAATTCTACTTCCAGCATATACTATTGCACGCGAACCAGGCTAATCTTTAAACTCGATTTTCTCGAAATCGAGGCGTCAAACGTAAAAATGTTATTCCCGTTTTTCGATGTATATTTACATGTAGAATCGCCTCCTGCATTTATTTTTTAGCAATCAATGTTATCTTTCTAAAAATTGCGAGTTAATTTAAAATTCTGGGTTTCTTGAACCTTCTTCAATAAATGATTAATGTGTGCTTCGCTTACTGTGAAAGTATACAAATATGATTATTACTAGACTGCATATCAATTTGCGAAATAAACAATTCCTGTAGTTGTTAATTAGGAACTTTTTCTTTCTTCAGTAATTTTATTTGAAAGTAATGTGTCGACACTCTTCGGTTCTTTTAATATTTCCATTCTTTCACACAAGCTTCAGCTATTCCTTTTCATCATAAATGTATAAAATCCACAGCGTTATAATTACAATTAAAATCTAATATGTTTTCATGTTACTTAGCACTTTATCTACCAGAAACTTATTAATAGAATTTTTCCTCAAAAGTAGGCTAGAAAATATTCTTTAAAAAACGGCAAATTGTCATGGTTATTGAAAAGTTATTAAGACATTCCTAACCGTGTGCCACAGGTTTTCTATAAATTATTAAATAATTTCCGGTAGACAGTGCCTAAGCTCGATGATTTATTTTGCAGATATTACTTTCAAATTGTGACGGGTCATTTGTTAATATATTTTTCTTCAACCCTGGTTTCCAAGGTACGCAAGAAAGGGTGAACCTTTAAGGGTTGTTCTACCCAGGGGAACCGGAGAGTAGAGAAAAAATTGCCCGACGCTTCAATCGAGGTTGCCAACCAATCTCGCCGAGTTTCCCCCGTGAGTTAAGTCTGAGTCCTGTGTATCTATCAGGCGAATCTACGAGTTAAATCTACTTTAGGATCACAGTATATCGTTTCCGGCGACAGTAGAATTACTATAATTCGTTGGGAACGCAGTGAAGGCGGAGGATCGGGGCAGGTCGCGTCCCGTCGACTCTGGTTTCGGCAAATAAATGTCGCAGACTCGTGGACCCGACGCACTTGCCAATCTCCACGTGCAAATATAAACGGTGAAATGGGTTGCAAATAGGCCGACCGCTCGCGGCCGCAGGTACAGGGCCAGTTATCTATTGTTATCGGCGGACATATTGACTGTCGTGCGTGGTTAACACTCGAACACACCTTCCACCTGTCCCTGTATAAATGTCACACACTTGTATTTAATACGTTTGTACATAGCGATTCGTTTTCAATAAATTACTCAGCGCTTTGACTTTTATTCCCTGTCACTTCCTGCTGTCGCGGCGCCTCGAACTGTCGCTATGGTCATCTTCGCGGGACGATTCTTTGCGCACTTTGTCCGGAGAGTACAAAGTGACACTGTTAGCGTTTCGCGTGGCTCGTTTCAGCCCTGTTTTCCTTCCGTTTTGCTCCGCCTTGCGCTCGCTCGCTGCAATTTGACGGGCAACAGGAAGAGAACTCGCAGCGCTGGAATTTTTGCGGAGAATTCACCGGAGGAACGTTGCGTGGCTCCGCAATCTGCAAGGTAAGTCGCATTCTACTCTGTTTCCTGGACCCCTTCTGCTGTTTAGATGTTAAACGCGTCTGTTGTTTATTTGAGAGCATGACGTGGCACCTCATACGATTTTTCATTTCGCTAAACGTTATTCTCCTTCCAAATATAATCGTTAGGCAGCACATCTTTATGCAAAATTAACTATCTGAATCGCAACAAACTGGATTGAAGTTGGAATTTACTTTCTTAATATGTCTAACAGGTTGAAAATAATTTGACAGTATTTTATAACGCTTCTAATGTTTCTACTGATATAAATTACACCCATTCGATTTTAGTTGACTTGGGAAGCTGGATTCATACTGGCAACTCTTTTTTCAATAGCTCAGTCTACGTCGTTTTTAATAAACAGCACTAATTTCACTGTCCTCGAGAAATGTGTCTACAACGTTGGAACTTATTATACTTGAATACATGCAAATAATCTTTTAATTGTACGTCAGTTAGTTTCTCTGTAATAAATTCCTAAAAATGTCCTGTTTCTCGAGTCGTAAAAATCTATCTTTTCTGACTTTGAAATGAAACACATTGTTTATAGACATTATTATAATTCAATTATTTATATACATTGTATACATTATATACATGATTGAAATACTATATTATGTCTATACAAATTTATACAATTATTGTGAAAGATAATACTGATTTCAATGCTTGTTCAGTCACCAATGTTTTTAATATTCACATATGACTTGACAAAACTGTTTTTTCACCAGCTGAAAAGCTCCAGTTTATTTTTAGTATATCCACAGAATGATGGCGGGGTTCTGAATGGACAGAAAGAACAATAACCATAGATGATTGTATGTCAACTGACTGTCAAATTAACATCAACGTAAATGTGATGTCTAAGGATGACAAAATTATTCCTCGAACTCGCCATGCTAGGATAAAAAATACCGAAAATAACGACAGTATTGATCAAAGAGTCGTCAGAAAATTTCTTTCTATCGGTCAGTGTCTGAGGCTATATGACATTATGTATGCCTGGTTTTATCCGCCGTTGATTGACAAGTCTTTTTCGGATGATTTCCATATTCCACGAACGTCCCCGACGTCTGCATGCAATTTCAAACAGCATCCACCAACGTTGAAACGCCAGTCAATTAATAGACAGAATAAAATTCCGATTACGTTCGTAAATAGAAACTATACGTGGCGCAATACAAAAATTGTACGTCCAGTCGAACAGATATCAAATAATCTGAAATCCGCTTATGACGGAATCACAGTCGATTCGGAAATTTATCAAACTAAAGCTTCTTTGTGGCAAGTAATTTAGTAGTAGCACTCTTGTGAAAAAATTTCATTTGCAGCTGTCCTCGTTTTTCAATCTGACACTGCCGTACTCAGTCGCATCAATCCGTAACGCCGGCTTGAAAAATGAAATTTTTTCCGGTAATCGTATCAGGAAATATTGTTTTTTGATCTGTGCTGCTATACCGAATTTCAGACAAAAAAGAGCGGACGATATCGACGAGCGAACGGACGTGTAACGTTGCTCATAAAATGGCGCACACAGACGTCGAACATTTATTTCACGAAATTCTAGAAGAATCGTTGGAATGGTATAAAGAGATTAGTGGCTGACTGAAATTCACTGTGGCTTTTCTCTTAATCAATTGAATTGACTGTTAAAAGGGTTTTTTTGCTTGCTTCTCGAAACCACGTCGAAAAAATATAATAGAAGTTGGTACAAAATTTGGTGTACTAACAAGATCAATAAAACTAAGTAATAGTTTCAGCAATATACATAGACTGCGGATTTTGTATATTTACGAGAAAATTAGAGGATCAAGCTCAAAACAGTAAAAACGTTTAAAGAATTTAGAACTTTCTAACTGGTTAAAATGATTAAGAAAAATTTCTATAAAAATCTGCAAGCTAGTTAAAAAGATTTTTAAGAAACTATACCGAAATTGTACGTACACAGTGAAACGAAAGATTGTAAAATTTAGCTTGTTGTAAGTGTCAGCTGTACGTGTACAAAGATCGACAGTTCGGTATCTCTTTTTATTTATTAATGAAATACACAATTATATGATTCCTGACAGCAAGTTGTACAGCATGTACAGTTCCAATGAGTCATAACTAAATTGTCAAAGTCAGAACATCTTTATATCTATAGTCGAACGAATTGGTTAGATCCACTCAGTAAAATAATGATTATTGGCATGCCAGCATGATTCGTAGGACGTGTCTGGACGTCTGATAAAACTGCCAAAAGCTGAAAGGCGATTAGCTGTGAATAGAGTTACCGAGAAAAAGAAAGGGAAATCACAGGAAGGAATGTTGTATCGCGTGTCCTTCGTAAACCCCTAAAGGGCAAGACGTGGGAGGGTTAGGGTCACGACTACGACGTTAATCCGATGTGAAACGCTCTCGACCCCACTGCTTTCCGAATTTTCCACGGGATTACGTGCAGAAGTTCGTCGCCACCTTTATTTACCCATGTTTTATATACCTTTTTTACTGCTTTGGTCTGTTTGTCGACTAGTTTCCTTTCACGGCCAAATAAATGCACGGGCTCGACCAGATTGTGTTATACCATGGAAAACATCATTCATTCGTGGATCTTTTTAGCAAACAGAAGATGTTATTCTCTTACGTCTCGTAGATGACACTGTGACACATAAACGATGACTAGACTGCAGATCTTTATGAAAAATAAAAATTTTCTCGAATAGAAGCCACTCTGAAATTGCTTTCTCTCTTTAATTATTTTAACAGAGGTCGAAAGTAATATATCCCCGCTCTTGAATTTTTTAAATGGTTTCACTGTTTGAAACTGTAGCTAGTCAATTTTGTTATAAACGCATCAAATCCGCAGTCTACTTAAGTAAATAAATAAGTTACTTGTACTTGTGAATTGTATTGTGAAAGCTCTTTAAAAACATGAATGAAAAATACGTAATTTCTGTAATGTATTAACAAACGATGCTTAGACTGCACATCTTTATGAAAAATAAAAATTTTCTGGAATAGAAGCCACTTTGAAATTGCTTTCTCTGTTTAATTATTTTAACAGAGGTCGAAAGTAATATATCCCCGCTCTTGAATTTTTTAAATGGTTTCACTGTTTGAAACTGTAGCTAGTCAATTTTGTTATAAACGCATAAAATCCGCAGTCTACTTAAGTAGATAAATAAGTTACTTGTACTTGTGAATAAACAATATACGAATATGTGAATTGAAATAGTTGTGTCAGGAATGAAAATGTACATTGGGAAAATTTGTTGTATTATGGAATTCGTAAGTGGATTCGTTTGGATGGCTTTGAACACTGTCAACTTGCTTGAAAATAAAATAAACACGTGGGTGTTACACGACAACGGCAAGCTTAAAATATTCTTTGGGTGTAAGATAACATCTTTAATAAGTAATTTACATGTTATATGAAGTCTCTGTCAGCGCGTTCGCGAATTTGGCGCGAAGAAAGTCAGAGGTTTAAATGTGACGAGGGTTGGATTCAGGTATAACACGTTAATCCGTCGGGACACGTTTCACGGTATCCTTCCTAATCCTTCTATCGAAAGGAATTAGTCTTCAGGAGTATGTATCTGTTTCCACGTATAACGGCTGGTTTACTTTACCTCGTTCATTTTATTTTATATATAAATCCGGTGTATCTTGCATTTGAGAGAGATTTAACATTTTCACCGCGTGCTACATGTCGCTATTTCCATACGTATGTCAATTTCATTTATGACTAAATACCATTCTCTTTTCGTTATCTTCATAATTATTGAAATTTTGCATATTAATTTATCTATTAATAAAATGAAACGTGTGATTTTTGAAATAACGAGACACAAACTATTCAGACAGTAAAAGTCATCTTTCTGTTACTAAATTTCACTTACTTTTACACATGTTAAAGGTATGCACATAACATACATGTTGAAGGTATGCATTTTTTACAAGATTCCTTATGGTAAGATCAATATAAAAATAGAATTGATTTTGTACAGTGTACTCACCATATTTTCTATGAAATAATATTTCGTCGGCAACAAAGTATGCAAGGTTTCATCAGTTATTGATCGAATTTCACGCCGCCGAAATGAAACAAACTAATATAAAAATCACGTGAAGGAGGAAGCCTGCGGTACAAATAACAAGAAACGATCACGCAAACAAAAATAATGGCTCCGCTGCTCACTGTTTTCGTTGAGTTCCCATTATTGCCCGAGACACGGAGTTAATAGACCCCGTAACGGCGAGAGAACAGTTTACCGTGATATGAACGCTAACATTTTTCGGAAAATTGTTTCCATAAATCAGAATCTCATTCTGGACGCGGGAAACTACGACTCGAAGAATATTCTACCGTGTCAAATATTATGAAAAATACAATACAAACATTTTATGTATGAATCTGCAATGAATAAATAAAGACAATGTAATAAAAAAGCTTGTGTCCGTATATAATTATTGACCCACCACATTTTCCCCAAGAATGCAAAATGTACGCGCGTCTAACTTGTCATTGAATGACTTGTCGTTGAGTTGCACTACTGAAATTTCGTGCCACCTCCTTCGATATCATGTTCTCCAAATACAATATTCGATTTTCGAAGCTTTCGAAAAATTTTCTGCTGGCTGGATTGTCGTTGAGTTGTACTACTGAAATTTAATTCCACTTCCTTCGATATCATATTTTCCTAATACAACATCCGATTTTCGGGGCTTTCGAAATATTCTCGGCAGGCTGGCTTGTCGCTGAATTGTACTACTGAAATTGCATGCCACCTCCTTGTGTATCATATTCTCCTAATAAAAAATTCTATTTTCGTGATTTTTGAAAATTTTTGGGTTTCTACTACGGCCGAAAATTGACGAGAATTTTCGAAAATCTCGAAAATTGAACGATGTATTAGGAGAACATGATATCGAAAGAGGTATCCAAATTTCAGTAGTACAACGCAACCGCAAGGCATCCGGTCAAAAATTGCCGAGAATTATCGATGACCCAGGAATTTCAGTTTTGTATTAGGAGAACATGATAGCGAAGAAGGTATCCAGATTTCAGTAGTACAAGTCAACGTCAAGTCAACGTCAAGTCAGTAGGCCGAAAATTTTCGAAAATCTTGAAAATTGAACTTTGTAATAGGAGAACATGATATCGAAGGAGGTATCCAAATTTCAGTAGTACAACTCAACCGCAAGTCATGCGGTCAAAAATTGCCGAAAATTTTCTATGACCACGGAATTTCAGTTTTGTATTAGGAGAACTTGATAGGGAAGGAGGTGGCACGAAATTTCAGTAGTATAACTCAACGGCATGCCAGACGACTGAAAATTTTCGAAATTTCAGTAGTACGTCTCAATGACAAGCCAGATGGTCGAAAATCTTTCGAAAATATCGAAAATTGAACTTTCTATTAGGAGAACACGATATCGAAGGAGGTATCCGAATTTCAGTAGTTCAGCTCAACCACAAGTTAGACGATCCAGAATTGTCGAAATTTTTCAATAACCTCGAAGTTTGAACTTTGTGTTAGAAGAACATGATAGCGAAGGAGGTATCAGGATTTCAGTAGTACAACTCAACGTCAAGTCAGACAGTCTAAGGTCTTCGAAAATTTTCGAAAATCCCGATAATCGAACTACGTATTAGGAGAACAGGATATCGAAGGAGGTATCCGCATTTTAGTAGTACAACTAAACGACAAGCCAGTTGGATGAAAATTTTTCAAAATTTCAGTAGTACACCTCGACGACAAGTAGGCGGTCGAAATTTTTTTAAAAGCCTCGAAAATTGAATTTGTATTAGGAGAATATGATGTCGAAGGATTTGGCACGAAACTTCAGTAGTATATCTCAACGACAAGCCAGACAGCCAAAGAATTTCGAAAGCCTCGGAAATCGAATTTTGTATTAGGTGAATATGATATCGAAGGAGGTGGCACGAAATGTCAGTAGTATAAAATTGTCAATCTGATTCAACTATCGAATATTCATGTACAGGGTCTGGTAAAAAGAACACAGTAACTGTTGTAACTAATATTCTTTACTTTTCACACCAAAAAAATACAATGTTAAACTTGTATCGTGGTGAGATGCGAAGAAATTCCACATACTGTGTATCGTGCTATGTAACGTTAAACGTAAACATCGGGATTACGGGATCGTTAGAGGTGCAGATAGCCGGAACTGGTGATTGAGTCTTCTTGAACCTGTGCCGTCTCGCAGGGCAATTCTTCTAATCTTTCCATGGAACATGTACAATATAAAACATAGAACGAACTAGAATCTTAACTAATATAGATAAAAGATACAGTACGCAGGCTGCGTCGATAAAAATAAGGTTGCACATAAAATGATTAATTAGCCGGCATCTGTTGTTTCTCTCTTCTTGAGACAAAATAAATATTATGCATTCTCTGACGCGAGACGATCCTGACACATGTTCGCTGCGTAGCAATAAATAGTCAATGATTGTGCACGGTCGCGATCACTTTAATACGCAATAGCTGCAACGATTATTATTTCCATCTGAAATTTTCATTTCGAATGGTACATATAGTACGCTTTAAAAACTCACACGATCGTGATATTCGCATTTCAGTAAAACTCGTTATCGCTTCTCTTTCATTTTCAAGTTATTTAATGTAGAATATCGGTAATGTATTTGAAAAACATATGAAATTCTATAGAATCCGTAATGTTAATTGTAATAAATATCCGTGGCCGAATTGCAGCAGACAACTTGCAAATAAATAATAGTGTTATGGAATGCTGAAACGTTGCTTGCAGCGGAGCAATATAAATAAACAAGAGAGTTACTTATATCGACACGACAGAAAATCAAGTTTTACTGTTTTGTTTACGTGCTTAATTTATTCCATATTGAAATGCGTGACAATTGTTGTTTACGCTTAGTAGACTGGGAGTTGTCATATGCTTATAACAAATGCTACATGTTCATTCTTCTTTATTTATTATTGGTACACTGTTGATCTCTATGCGAAATAAAAATTATTTACCTCGATTGCAAAAAGATTTCCTTTCTGAATAGATCCATTGGATTAAAAATAATATATAATAAATTGTCATGTATGATAATCATGATTAAATTCTTCTAACGTTTTTACTGTTTCCTGTTCTTTCTACTCGTTTTCGTCATAAATATAGAAAATCCGCAGACTAATTATTAGAAATGTAAGCGTAATTTCCCGTATTTGAATCGGGTCTTTGGAATAACACCGATCCATTCTCGGCCCCCGTGCACATAATTACATATTTTTCATTTAGTACCAATTTGGAGCGTTGTAATGTATTAACTAACGCGAACGCAGCCCCTAGATTTCGGTACTTATAATTTATATAGATAAATACAGTCGCGGCGGCGACCGGCGTAAATTCGCCTGTCCCATCCCCTAAATTTCGCCTTCGGTGAATATACGGGGCATATTTCGACGGGAACCAGTAGATCCCTAACTACATTAATCCTTTTAATATGAAAGTAACAACGCTCGGGTCTGCCGGTTACACCTGGTGCTTTGTACGGTCGGAGAGAGCGGCGGGGAAGACGGAACAAAAGCAACGGGAAGAAATTATTTATTGCGTGTGGCTTGCGTATCGTTTAAACCCGTTCCAGGTAATACCAGAGGACCGCGAACTAATTAAAGTCGTGAGCATGGTGAAAGTTAGACGGTCGTTTCTTCAAAATGCACCCTTGGCAAGGTATTCGATCAAAGATAGACGAGTGGATTGGGACGACCATTAGCAGATAATTAAAATTCCTGCATATATAGAACTGTAAAGAAAATATTAATGTCAAAATGAATATTTATGTTATTTCATTAGAAACACTAGAAAATATTGTAATGCTTCTTCAGGATAATTCCATTTTAAAAATGAATTTTACGGTAAATTTTTATTTACATTTTTATGATAAACAGCACATTATTGATTTTCTATTTGGTAAACGAAAAAATAATTTATAATATTACTTACCTTTAAGATTTTACTTTTTATCAAAATCGAAAATCAGTTGAAGTAAATATTTTATACATTGCATCATTGTAATGCTGAATCTGTTCTTCCGAAACCATTGCGAACAAATTATAAAGAATTCAGTAAAACGTTATCTCACATTGATACATAATTTAAGCATTTATTGTACATATTGAGTAATCATATAATTGTAGTCATAACCATGGAATGTACAGCAAATACATAATAAATTTTCAATGAAAAACAAACTCTCATGCACAGAAAAGTTCTTACTTTTCGCAGCATATAACATATCTCTTTTCATCAGAATCGAGCAAATCCCCAGACGGAGAATTTCGCGGTAAAACTGTCCACTAAATAAACGCGACAATTTCTATCACGACGGCGAACAAAGTATAATGATCAAACACACATGCGAGATATCATTTGATCACATTATCTGTTTAAACAATCAGCAGGAAATTGTGACCGTCTCTATTAGATATATATGTATTGCCCGTTCGAAATTGTATCTGCCGTGGGCATTGTTACTCGTATCAGTTCGAAAATCGACACGAGTTCACGATAAAACCTAATATTATTGTTCGCATTAATTCGTAGCGTGCATTCCGGTCTGAGCGATGAAAACGGGGAAAATGCAGCTTGTGCGAGGAGGGGGAGAGGCAAAAAAAAAAATGGTTATCGAGCGAATTGATGAACGCAGCGTGCACGGTCTAAATAATAATCGAGAGCACGTAATGGCTCTCTCTCCCGTTGTTCGTCACACAGAAGAAACTAATCAATCAATAGTCAATTTACGGATAGACCGGACCACTCACGTGATTAACCGGCGCGCATTGTCACGGTTCCGTTCCGTACGCAAATTGTTTATACCGGCTCGAAGTTAATGGACAACGGGGCTCGCATGGCCGGGCCCGGGCTGCAACACTTTTATTTCCAATAAATCTAAATGATTGTTTTTCCCGAGCTAAAGAGAACGAGAATTTCCCCCCCGGTCGTCGTGGAAATACAACGTTAATCCCGAACAATTCCACGCAGAAACAGAACGGCGGATGCAGAAACACGTGAAAATATAAAACAAGAAAAAAAAGCTGGCATCAAGCTGTCGCATAGTTACCGTTGTATTTTCAACTTCTGTGCTTAAACACTGGAAATCGTACACGTAAACGCGAAATTGTATAGCGCGTCCCGAAAAAAATTAAGCACTCTCGCTGCTTTGATAAAGTTCCTGCGTTTTCTAATTCGGTCAACGTCGTGGAAAGCGTTCTAGTTCATTTCAGATAATTTTTGGTCACGACCATACGTACAATCAATTTGATTATATTCTCTCGAAATAAGAAGACTTTCACGCTCAAGTAAAATATGTTCGAACAAGCTTGTTTACTAAACAATGCGGTATAATATTGTATTGCACGTTAATAAATGATTCCTATTACCCGTTTTATTTTATTGGATTAACAACCGCATTAAAAGAACGAAAAAGCAGTAATCGATATTTTTAATAGGATCATTTAAGAAAAGCTCTGAAGCAGTGTGTTATGTTTGAGTAGTTACAGAGTTTAATAATGCAGAGATTATAGAATAATTAATAATTGTCTTCAGATTTGATGTTAATTTTTATCGGTCTATTTTACGAAACGATGGATTAATTGGAATAATCATGTCAAATTCCAGTTTACGAACGCCGAAGACTAGAGCGGCACGTGAACTTAAAGTTCAAGCGAGTTCCCGGGCGAACTTCGAAATAGTTCCGAAGCAGAGAATAGTTCTCTGCTGAGTGAAAATGTTTTAGAGCCTTGATATGTTCAAGTGCTATCAAGATTGTACTCCCTTGAGTGTACCTAGCACTTGAATTGAATTTACTTTTTCTTTCTCGTCCGCGATTTCAGTCCTCGATCGTCACAAATATTGCTGGTAATCGTGCGCAGCTTTTCATGCGAGTGCTACTTGAAATTATCTGAACATTCGTGCAACCGAAATGGAAAAAATTCGTACAATTTTTTAACGAAGAACAATGAAAATGTTATCATTTTCTTCGATTAGAGTACGTTCACTTTGGTTTGTCACATGAATTTATTTATATTTACGTCTGTAATCTTTTTCGCAAAATAATGATTATTGCAGCTCGAATTTGAAACGATCAAACCTCGATTCGTCGTGACAATTTTTAAATGACTATCTCTGGAGGCTACGGCTGATTAAAAATAGATTGAAATGACTACATCGGATACGAAAATTTTTGAATCATGATCCCCAGGGTCCAACAGCTGATTAGAAATGTCAGGTGGGCAAGCTGCAATTTTACATCGCGGAGCTGTGTCAATATTTATATTTAAACTGCTGTAATCGTCGCGATGAACGATAGAACGTACGACGGAATATCTTCCGGCGTAAAAGATAATCATCCGGGACGTTTTTCAACGTCCCCATTAGAAAGTGGCAAGGTCCGCCTCGTCCGAAGTAATTGAGTCCTACGAATCCACCTTAAAACGTAACGCTCCGTTCCACGAAAAGAAGCACGAACAGAATTATTGGATGTTTGCTCGTCGAGGAAGTAGCTTAACGGATGAGAACGTGAGCGGACTTTCGACGACCGGGAAATAAACGGAAGACACTGAACGTTCTTGTTCCCGTCTCGTCCGTCCAGTTATATTTTTCTACGTTTAATCTGCCGACAACGGTGACTGGGTCTATTTTGATCCCAGTTTAATTGAACTTACAATTTTTGCTATCGAGCATTACTTACGTCGATATTTATGCAAAATAAAAATTCTCTACGTCGATTGCAAGAATCGTTAGCCATATAAAAGATTATTTTCTCCTTTAATAATCTTAACACGTTACAGTGGTTAAAACGTCTTTATCTCCAAAAATATCGTAGAAAAGTAAAGAAAATGTATAGTTTTTGTATGGCTACATTTATTTCAATGCTTAAATATTAATTACAAACGAATCGGATTTTATTTCATTTAAAAAGAAAGGCGGAACATTCGTATTTGTTAGACTTTGATTAAAATGTTCATCAAGAGTCTGACTCGATAAAATACGATAAGGGGTTAATAAGTTGAAAATATTGGCATTCTTAAATTCTTTTAGTTTTTCTACTGTTTAAAATTTCCGCAGCCTACGATCATTATTTAAAATGTAAAACAAAATGATTAAAAATGGAACATGAATAACATTTTGTGAAAGGATAAAAGAAAATTTATTCGAAAAATTATTACTCCGGAAGATTTAAACAATGGTACGCGCGTGAAAGTCTTTCACGAGAATTGATTATTGCCATTAATCGACTTACAGGAAAGCATTACAATTTAAACTCTCCACTTATTCGTATAGACCATGTTAATGATTCAAAATGTAATAATGAAATTCAAAATATTAATCGCGTCATGTGGCAGCGCGGCGTGGCCTTTATAATCGATAACACCCGAAGTTAATTACTCGTCTGCAAAAACATGCGACTCGATTATCGTTAAATATAGAAATAATTGGTGGACTAATTATAATAATTCTCAAAAAATTGTAACTTAGAAATGTTATGTCGCAAATACCTAAATTTCTTAAATAAACATTTTTCACCTGATTTTCAACAAACTGGAGTGAAATAGAAATTTATTTTCGTTCTTAATATGTTTAATAGGTTGAAAATAATATAACAGTGCTTTTACATTCTTCTAATGTTTTTACTGTTTTAAATTACACCTTCTTGTCATAAATGCATAAAATCTGTTCAGTGATAACTTAAAATGAGACTTAAAATCGCGGTATTAAAATAAAATAATATTCTATGCGTCAACTGAGAGGAGCAATGGTTGAATTTTGCATATTTTAAGAGAAAAGTAAAGTGGTTTCGTGGAGACTTTGGAATCATCTAATATTTCCCGCGGTTAAGTGGTTAAATGGCTGTGAAATATGGCGGGCAGAATAGAATGTCATCTTTTTGCAGCCTCGAATTTCCTTCTTTCTGCTATTACGAGGAAAATAAGCAAGAACGACGACGCTGTGGCTTGATTGTCGCGAGAAAATGAGACCTCTTCAACTGTCCTGCAGTTAAAGAAACTGCCTCGAAACTGGAACGAGTCCATCGGCTATGGGGATGTGATTCGGAAAGTTGAGGATAATATTAATAATTTCGAAGTATTCGGCCGGCTACTATACTTTATGGGCCTCATAAAAAGACTTTCAACGGCGCGGCATTTACGGGCACGGTGGGTCCAGAGTAAACGGGGTTAATGATTAAGAATGGGCTTTTCTAGCAATGAGTCTTGAGTAAGTTACGGCCAGTGCTCTGCTGCTTTTAGACCTATTCTTTGTTTCTTGAGGATTCAGCCCGTTCCCATTGACTACGATTTATTACTAATCAGCCTGTCGCGTCGTAAAACACAAACGAACTAATGAAAATAGAAAAGAGGTACAGGAGCCATATTTCAACGTTGAGGACACTTTAAATAATTCTCGCCTTCATATTTCGCGAATCGAATTGAATGATAGCCGGCGTTCAATTAAAAACGAAATTGTAGCTCGACTATAATAAAATGTCATGAAATTGATAATAAAAAAAGGTTATTAAAAACGAGAGTACAGGTTCGATCGATGCGCCGAGGTTGAAAATAGAAAAGCGAAACTCGCGCATTCATAATTCACTTCAACTCTGCAGACTAAAAATCGCAAGAAAATTTTCATTGTCGAAAATACAATATACGATTTCATACTTCGTTTTTCCACTGATTTTCATTCATTTCGCACACTTAGATTGCTATGTATTACCCTTGTCCATCCCCTGTTAGAATATGCTTCAGTTATATGGTCTCCGGAAAGCTTCAATTACGAAATCATGCTCGGGAGTGCGCAGCATAAATTTCTTAGGTTTTGTTCATATAAGCTACATAATCCAATGTCAATCTTTGATCGTAACGACTCCACAATATTAAACACAGTTAACCTGGAAACATTGTCTGCTCGAAGAAGAGTACTCGACCATAGCTTTATTTTTAATCTAATTAATATTGATTGTCCCTCTCTGCTTATGCAAATCAATTTCTACGTACCTGAACGTGTATCGAGATCTAAAGCAGAATTTCAAACACTTAAATCCAGATCTACATATGGATTATTTAAAACAATAAATTGCATTATTGCAGGCTCCGGCACTCTTTATAATCGTATTGATTTTTTTAGTGGCTCTTCACACACTTTTAAAAGACTATTTTTTGAAAGAGTTTTTTTTGCATGTCCCTTCTATGATATTTTACATAAAGTCTTATTTCTATTGTGTAAACATTTATGTAAGAGGGCTTCGGTCGCTCTATAATAAAATAAAATAAAATATTAATTTACAAGAACGTCCGTAGTCTATTTATCATTATTTCAATTCGATAATAACAACAGTAAAGAGTTACGATGACGTAATGAGGTACAGATCGTAGACATCGATCGAAGGGATTGAATATATTTATTGCAATTTGAAGGATATCCATCGGACACAGCGATTGCGCAAATATCTATCAGATTTCGGTACCAATAGATGAGCATTACACGGCGAAATTTGTCCTGAAAGGACAATCGATATAACGATTGTCTGTGTCTTTTTATTGCCGGTCATTTTTTATCAATCCACCATTATCTGCGGGGCTGTTCAATTGAATTAATCGACTCGCAACGCGAGCGCGCCGATTTCTCACGGCAAAAAAGCCCGTTGCACGGTTTCCATTTTCATTTGGCCGATACTTTGGTCCCCGGACGTCTCGACGTGAGCATCATGCATTATTGATCGAGTCCGGTATAAATGCCGGAAGTTGGCTGAACCGGCTGCAAGAAATTCATGCGCTCCACTCCCTCGAAGATGCGTCTCACTCGGTTTGACTGCTGTCTCCCTCTTCCTTCAAGTTTCATATACACGAACGATCATGGGCGAGGATTCAACATGTTTAACCTCGAATGTGTATTAATCTTACGAGCATATTTTTCTTCGAAATAAAAAGCGTCGCTCGATTATTGTCGGACAATTTGGTGTGTTATGGATTTTATGTACGGCGATATTTATGTGCGGCAAAATTGAGCAGATTAAATATACAGAAGCATCAGAAGTGTTTAGGATATTTTGAACACGTTCAAGTGATTAAGAGAAGAAATTAATTGTATTGATAATTATTCATACAAAATAAAAATGAAATTAATTTATCTGATACTTCGTATATTCTTTTTGTGATTCATAAAAGTGTCATCTTTGAACCTATTGTCAAACAAAAGATAAAAATTGCAACAATCTGTGTTTTAAGATGAGTTTGCTTTCATCAATTGATTTATAGAAATGTCATCATCGAAATTGAGTCAGACAAAAAATATAAAATTATACATTACGAGCTCTAAGATTTTGCTTTTGTCAATAGATTTATAGAAATGTTGTCTTTGAAATTATTGAGCCAGACAAAATAAATTTCAAAATTGCAACACTCTGTCTCTTAAGGAAAGTATTTTTTTATAAACTGATTTATGAATAATTCTTTTTTGGACTCGCTGTTGCGCGAATTCCTCCTTATTCGTCCATTTAAGGGACTGAATTTTTCTGGCTGTACAATTCTCGCATCCGAACGCAATAAGAAGCTTATACGTCGCGAATGACAGATCTTTGTAAGCGATCACGCATCGTCGAAGTTACGAAACTACGAAGAGCCCAAGACTGATAGAGGAAAATGGGAGACTCGTCCGTTATCCTCGGCGAATCGGAAGAAATATCCTTCGCTGAAGCATGCAGCTAAGTTGCTGCGCGCATGATGGATGCGTCGGAGATTACGTTCTAAGAACGCAACGGTCTTTGCGTTACCTGCAACATGGTAAAATAATTGAAAGCGGAGAAGGTTGTTGTCCAGGTTGATGAAACCTGATGCAGTGGAAATTGATTGCTTGGGAAGTTGAAATGGAAACGGAATTTTCTTCACAGTTCGATGAAAATGCACCATGGTAACCAATGAATGATTCATGATTACATTCATTCATTCATTCAGCCTCTTTTCCTTCTATTTCGAACACGGAGGAAAATCAAATCGTGGTTTAAAAAAACATTAGTTAAAATGCCTTACTGCTAGATAGTCTTACTGCTAGATAGCCTTACTAATGAGTCCTCTAGCGGGTCTAGGGCGAAACACCACCTTTATTTCCTCCCATAGAAAAACACAATTCTGTAGCAATGTGGTCTCATATGACGTAACAAGATTCAAATCCGAATAGAGATACGTTTGGAGTGTTACAAATTAGCTATATAGTGTAGAACTTGATCGAAACCGTAGCGTCGAGAAAATTATTCTAAATATTAGTTAAAATGTATTGGCAAAGTTAGTGAAATATTTATTCCTCCTATTCGTTCAAATTTTACCAGCCTTATTAATTAATTTGATTTTAAATTAAACGAAATTGTTCCAATACTGTGTAAACAATGAAAAATCAATTTCAATGAGTACTGAAAATTACAGGCCACTGCTATTTATCAAAGAAACTGTTTGCAAGTTCAATAACGAAAGCAGACAAGTCGCATGATTTACATGGAACAAGATAATTGTCTGATTTAAGGCACTTTGTTCACGTGAATGCCGTGTAAATACGCACTGTAGGGAACTGCAGGCTACTTTATTTTTATCCCCTGATACGTTAAATGGCAACAGTTAATTCCTTTTTCTTTTTTGGCTAATTCGAACAGAACGTACCGAAGGGAATGCGAAAGAAAATGTTTCATTGCGATTCATAAATCGTAATACATCCGTCTCATGATTTGTAAAACTAACATCATATTTTGGGATTATCAGTGAGCAGAACAGCAAGAGAAAGAACGTTGTACCACTTGTAATAACTGTGCATGCAAGTACATTTTCCAAAATTAAATACGATGTTCTCGCTAATTATCAAACAATGCAATTGAGCGAATTTAAATAAAACATACATTTGTACGTCGATATAAATACATCGATTCGTGGAATTAATATAAAGATGAATTTACAAGACAAGAATAATGCGACTGTTGTTCGTTACATGTACTAACTACATCAGCGTGTACATACCCGTCTTGCCAGATGAAGACTTGTGTCCTCAGTCTACTACCTTCACTACAATACCTTCCTCTTCTACGACGTTACGACGCTTCTGGTTCTTCTGGCTCTCCCCTCGCTTCCCCTCATCTGGTGACAGTGGTACATGTCGATTTCAAATAATTTAGAAATACGAGTTAAAGCCAGTGAAAATAGTTGAATAAAAACGTTTAATCCAAAAGGTCACAACTTGTATAAAGGCTGCATTAAAAAGCTAAACCCAAGCACAATAAAATTGATAAAGTAAATAATAAAATAATGAGAGAGAGGGTAACTTTCTCTCCTCAATTCGTGTTGCTTCCTCTCAACTGACGACACTTGTACACACCGATTTCTAAAAATTTAGAAATGCGGGTTAAAGCTAGTGAAAACAATTTAAATAAAAACGTTTAATCCAAAACGTCAGAACTTGTATAAAGGCTGCATTAAAAAGTTAAAACCAAGCACACAATAAAATTGATAAAGTAAATAATAAAATAATGAGAGAGAGGATAACTTTTCCCCTCAATTCGTGCTTCCTCCCCTCAGCTGGCGTCACTTGTGCATACCAATTTCTAATAATCTAGAAATACGAGTTAAAGCTAGTGAAAACAATTTAAATAAAAACGTTCAATCCAAAAGGTCAGAACTTGCATAAAGGCTGCATCAAAAAGCTAAACCCAAGCACAATAAAATTGATAAAGTAAATAATAAAATAATGAGAGACAGGGTAACTTTTCCACATAATTTGTGCTTCCTCCCCTCAGCTGGCGACACTTGTGCATACCAATTTCTAAAAATTTAGAAATACGGGTTAAAGCTAGTGAAAATTATTTAAATACAAAATGTTTAATCCGAAAGCTAAAACCAAGCACACAATAAAATTAATAAACTAAATAATAACATGATAACTGTAATTTATCATGGTGTTTGGACCTGTGCAAAACATTCCGGTGAACCTAGCATTAGCGAGGAATCAAAATGAGGACACAGCATGATCATCGTCGAATTATCAGCGGCCGTGCGTCACGTGGACAACAACGAATGCACCGAACATTCGAAGATGGGACTTCACGAAGTGCAAATAACTTAACGCGCCGCGAAACTTCCGCGATACCACCGCGTTCCGGCTTGCTGGTTGGTATAATTTATTCGCGCCGCGCGTCGTAAATTTAAAGTCGCTGGAGATGAGTACGCGGTACACATCGAATTTACGATAGCGCATTTACGAGCACGCCGGAACGCGTCCGTTTCAGTTTCCCCTTTATTACGGGACGCGAATTAAAATTGTGCGCGCGCGGGGAGTTCAATCACTTTATGCAACACCGGCCGTAATAACCGCGTTTTTTGAACGCCGCCGAAAGGCGTCCGTGAAATTTCATTAATCCTTGTCATAAAATCTATATGAAAAAACCTGTGAACTTATAATAAATTTTGTTATCGCAAACACGCGCGCCCGCGGAACGTTGGTTTTCGGATGGGTAACGGGTGAATTTCAGAAATTCCTTCCACTTGCGTAAAAGGGAAATGATTTGTAAAATTGCAAACTGGAGAATGGCTCGTGTAAATTTTCGAGCGCGCCGCATCGCACCGTAGAAAATTGATATCTGTTATCGTTCCTAGCCTTTTGCCGCAATTACGGCGGCTTGCCTTTTGCCCAGCGGAACGGTCGATGCAATTCTTAACCAGAAAAAAAGATACTTATTTTAATAAACACACTACTACTGTTGGCGTTTCTTTCTGGTTCAGTCGAGAATATTTAAAACGTTAGGTTGTTGCGTATGAAATGATATTAGAAATGTTAGAATGCCTTTTGATCGAGAAATATTATTACAGTCAGGGCTGGGCACGTTTGCCGCATTTGAGGAAAAATTGCCCCCAGTAAGCGCCATTGCCATGGAGAAAAGACAAGCTTCGCCTGGTTGGTGAGGGAAGCCAACGTTGGACCACTGGACTACAGGTTTATTGTGTATCACGTTAAGGTACACAGTTGACTCTTAAGAACCTATAATGAATTTTAATTTAAATGTATAATTTCATTTTTAAATAAATTTTATTCCAACGTCAGTTAATGCGAGTGGAAACACAACGCAAACATCGGACATTTCGTACGCGGCAATCTAATTTCATGTATGGTTCTACGCGATTTCTGAACTGTTCCTGGTGTTATAAATTTAATATGCCATCTTCGGCGAGTGCTTGTTCCTCCATCAAGCGAATATTTACTTTCCCACTTTTTAATTTCACTCTAAAACTCCCGACGTTACGAATTCTGTTCCGTTTTGTTACTAAGAAAAGTTTCCGGGAACTTTTTGCGACCGCGTGAGTTTACGCAAAATTTTGTATATTTATAATTGAAAGAGTGGAGGAAGTTTCCTTGTTGAATGTAGAGGTGATCAAATTTCTGCAATTTTCTTTTCAACACTTCGAAGTTATTTTATCTTGAAAACTCAGCAATTTCATCGAATTTTCTATCGTACAAAAGACTGACGGATTATTGGCTGTAGAATAAAAACTGTCTTTTGATGTTATTTATTCATCTGATTCATTTTTATGAATCGGTACTGTCGCTGTAACTTTACTAAAAATTGTTATAATTCTTAAAGAAATTCTAGCACATTCCTCGAATATCAGTTAATAACTGTACGAAATTTAAAATATGATCAATATCTTGCATTTAAAAATTTTTACAAACGTTGTCATTTTTTTCTCAAACGCCCTTAATTTTATTTCTACCGCTATAACCGTGATAAAAACCATTGCAATCGCTTAAAAATATTCTGGTACATTATTCGAATATTAATGTATAATTGTACCAAGTGTGGGTAATTAGAATAATCAATACTTATCTTTTAAAAAATGCCCCCCGAATTGGCTTAGAATCAGAGCTTGCGGGAACGCATAAAATTTTGCGGCTGGGTACTTTAGGTGATTGTTTGATGAATGATCCTGCGTTTTCGGCACGGTAAACGTATCACGTGGGTGACGTCATCGCGTTACTTGTCGTCTTAGTTGGTTGATTTATAACAAAGTGTAACGCAAACTACACGCGTGTACACGTCCGACCGACCCGTTTGCTGCTGCCCGGCTAATGGCTACTTTCGGTCGCTATACGTCCAGCAGCGACAACGGAGGCGTCCTCCCCGAACGCATTTTAGAGCACGGTTCGTTAAGGAATTACCTTAATAGCGGCCATTGAATTTAAATTAAACTTCCGACGAAAGTTGAAACGAATTCTTGAATTTTTAAGCTCTTTTTCGTGCCGCGACGGGCGGAAAAGCAAAAAAAAGGTGCTTCAAACCACCCTTCTAATTTCGGTAGGTTCACCTACGGGTTTCCGCTAAATTTCATTCAGTTCTTTGTGAATCAAATTTACTGCTGCGCGAGAAACTATTTTCGTAAAAAGGGTTCCCGAATTTGTTCGCCGAACTCCTGGCGAATTCGCGATATCATCGGTCCCGAAATCTGACCTCTAACGAATTCGAGAACTCTATCTCGATGTACAGCCATAGAGCCTTTACAGGAAGATTATACTAATCAATGAATATAATAAATAATCTTCATAATAACTAGACTATGAGTTCACGCATTGGTGACAGAAAGAATTGGTCAAATACATGATACTAATATCATTTAAAAACATTAAAAACATTCTTATATCATTTTTAAACCGTTAAAGATTTCAAGGATTTAATAAATTGAATTTGTAAATCGTTCTGGTATCTTACAATTAATGCAGACAATTATTGTTTTCGGTTAAAATCCGCAGTCTAATAATAACGCTGCTGCAGTACCTGATAATTTAGAATTGGTCAAATACAAAATACTAAAATCATTTGAAAACATTAAAAACATTGTTGTATCATTTCCAAATCGTTATAGATTTCAAGGATTTAATCAATTAAATGTGTCAATCGTTCTGGTATCTTACAATTAATGCTGACAATTATTGTTGTCGGTTCAAACTCGCAGTCTAATAATAACGTTGCTGCAGTACCTGACAGTTTAAAATTGGTCAAATACAAAATACTAATATCATTTAAAAACATTAAAAACATTGTTGTATCATTTTCAAATCGTTAAAGATTTCAAGGATTTAATCAATTAAATGTGTCAATCGTTCTAGTATCTTACAATTAATGCAGAAAATTATTGTTTTTGGTTCAAACTCGCAGTCTAATAATAACGTTGCTGCAGTACCTGACAGTTTACATATCAGCGAAGTGATTCTACATTTAAAAAATAAATTAAAAATGTAGAATAACATTTTTTCATACGAGACTTTGTTTTCAAATATTTCAAATATTTTTCGAGAAAATCGAGTTAGAAAATCCACAAAGTTCACGAGCATTTGTAATTAGAATCGGTAGTTCATGACCAGACACATCAGACGGAATATAATTTTTAGACTCGCTTTCCTCGAAAACACAGCCTTATGTGAAAATATTTTATTTTAAATTTTCGACTTATTTTTATACATATGTAGAATCGCCACCTTCTCGGTTTTACTATCATTTACCGATCGCTCTCTGTATATTGTTGATACGAGTCGTTCCACAGAGGAGCAGTTTCATTGGAAAGGAAAGTGGCGTATTCGGGTGAAATTTTGTCACTCTCTCCGTTCGTGCGTCCACGTTGCTCTCGTTCCAGTCTGCCGCGCCGGTTACGACGGGCCACTTTTGCGATTAAAGTTTTACTTTCGCGTCGGGCAAGTGTGTTCTTCTGACCGACAGCTTCTTAAGCAGGGCCAAGAAAAGAGTACTTGAAATAATTTCCCCGGAGGTCGGTCGTATATAAACGGGTACAGACCGCTCTTATTGCGGCAAATATACCTACTCGCCGGTAGCGGAACAGTTCTATTAAAAATGCGTGGAATAAATTAGATGAGTCCGACGGAATTGGTTATGCAGCATTGTGCAGTTCATTAACGAAGTTAACATCGCGCCTGCGTTAGCAGTCTCTCGTCTACGGGGTTGCTTAAAAGAAATGTTATTCTGATACGCGAAACGTATCGTTTTCACACTTTTATCAATTCTACCAAATTCTCAATTATTACCTCACGTTAAAAAGAAGCTCATCAATTTCCATTTAAATAATAATCTCGAACGGAGTTTGTTCGTTTACGCCTGAAATTATCACAGCTGTTCGAAAATTTATCGTGCAATTTTATTTCAAATTGCAATTGAATTTTCAAATAGGTACATTTGCTAATAAAGACTTCAGTCTTGCTTTACGCCGTTCGCAAACTGTGAAGCCGGAACCGAAAGTTTTGACTTAATTGCCACTAAGTCCGAAGCCAATCGGCCGAGTAGATCTTGCGAACCATGGCAGCCAATTTAGAAAACATAGTTTCGAGAAAATTGTGTTTAAAGTTACCGAAATTTAATACTCTTCTGGTGATCCGCACTGAGCGCGCCGCCTCTTTCAAACCGCTACAACTTCGTCAATTCGGTGAATTTGTAAACACTGATTGAGTAATACATTTTGTAAACGTTGTCCCTTCAGAACATACAAACAAGATGACATTTTTCAGACAGTCTCTACATAAACAAAATAATTGTATCAACCCCTTATTTTTCGTAAGTTCAAGGTAACCTAAGGTCAGAACCCCTAATGCACCCGTATGGTGTATCCGAATAGTTGGATAGAAGAAGTTATTATTTCATAAACGGTGGAGTTAAGGGAAGGGTTTCGCTCAGTGAATGCAAGACAAGTTTACAAGTCGTGGTCTCGATGCCTCGTGACCGCACGCCGATCGATGTCCGGGAGCGAACGTGACTAAACCTTTTTTTTCTCCATCGAGCCGAGGGTGAGAAATGAGACGGCGGCATTAGCGTCCCTTCGCCGCTTCATAGTATGGGTTGCAGGTGCGAAAATTCCATTTCCTTCCGCCTGTCACACGGCTCGGCCACAATTTTCGTTTTTGGCGTACGTGCGCAGACCCTGCCTTTAAATGTTCTACGAACCATAGGCGGGAAGGGGTGTGGAGGCTGGATATCCCCGTTGGTCCCGGGTGTAAAACGTCCTCCGAAGCCCGTTCGCCACCCTTCTTTTGCTGGAGACGCGATCGGAAAACCTTACCGGCAACGTGCTCGAGATCAATGACGAATTTAGCCGACGCGTGTCAGCCCACAACGTGAAATATTTTCACCCGCTGCACCGCGAGGGTATCGCTACAAAATGTTGCTATTTCGATCAAATTCAAAGGAGCGCCGGGCACGTTACATCGGCGGTCGCTCGATGGAATTCTGATGACGGTTTTTGAGCATTCGCGGTGTCGGATCGGTCGTGGTGCCAATTCTCGATTTATTATCACGGACATAGAGTGGGGTGTTCCTTATTTTCCGACTTTCGATTTTTCACGGTGTAGACTCTCTAAATTGTGAGACCTGGTCAGAAAACGATGCGTGCAAAATTTAGAAACGATCGGACAACGGGAACCCATTCCGCATTTGCGTTAAAGTTAAAAAATTTTGATGATTTCATGTCATTTTCGAAATAAGTATCGATCAGATGAATAATGATGGAAAATATGTGTTACTTTTAAAAAGCATGCACAAAATTTCGGTGGAGGACAATTTTTGACAAAGTAGTTGACACGTATTTTTCTTTTCGGCCATAATGCGTATTGAAAGGGTGAGGACAGCCCTTAAAATTATTGATTTTCACAGATTCTGCCCAACTGTAAGGGTACCTACTTTAAATGAGAATAATTTCTGTATTAGTGAACCAAGTTGAGTTATTTTTAAGCTAGAGGAATTAATTTAGCAGAGAATGTTTAATGAAAATTTTGTAAAAATTGCGTTTCATAACTTTTTTACCGGGGCTCGTGTTGGAAATTTAAAAAATGTGTTTTGTGGAGTCAGAGAGGTAGAATATATCTCCGTATGTAAGTAGTATTAGGGCCGTTTTCGTAGAACTAGCAGTATTGAGAACGTTCGTATTTATGCAAGCAGACCTGCTATGATGAGATAAGTAGTACGAAAACTCATTAGTCAGGCACGCGGTACCACTAGATGTGTTATCGAACAAGTACCACAGGAACCATGTAATGAGTAGACTACAAATTATTATGCATTTAGTAAAAGATTAGACAATTATAAGAATATTCATTTAACTCCTGCTTCCCACGATCGCGTGCTAATGCAACAACTAGTAAAGGAGCCGTTAGGTCAAACAAACTGGTACATTTTTATTTTGTAAAAATTGTGTGGTATAATATTTAGATTTAAAACAGAGTCATTAATAATTGATTGCGAGAGTCACGAATTAATTTGTGCACCTAATACGTCGCACACGAACCGCCAAAGATTGACATATCATCAGAAAAAGGAAAGTTCGACTTAATTAGTCAGGTATATTAGCCAAATAATAAAAAAGAAGTGGTAGCCAAGTAACATTCCCTGGTCTGTATCAGCTATTTATCAAGAGAATGGATTAGACGTTCAACCCCCAGAAGGTTCAAAACGACTTCTTCGATACAAGGATCGCGTCAGGCTGTCGCTCCCGCGACCATGTCACTTCCAAAAAAATGCTCGATCCATCACGTAATGTCGCCGCACGCCAAGTGTCTGACTAATCACCTTCCTGCGCTACTCGCCCCCGATGTCTGGCCACGTATTGATTTACGCTCCTGAGTCGCAACTTCTGGCGTCGCGTCGTTTTCGCATAACTATGGGGCAGTGAACGACGCTCTGGCATTGGTCACGTCGCGCCCGATGCGTCACGATGCACACGCAAGTCGCATAGCACGCGCGGCCTTGTCCGTGCACGGGCACCTTAAATCATGCAATCACGAATCATGCGTTGGAACGGCCGCTGTGCATTCGTTCCGGCGCGCTTTAACGCTCCGATGACCACTGACGCCACTGTGGCGTCCTGCGATGTTCCGTCACTCGTATCTAGCGATGCCCTTCGCGTTTTCCGTGTTCCATAACATTCGAAGCTCTCTGCTATGAAACTCTTTGCTCTGCGGCTCGATTTCTTAACCCGCCGTTAGTTAGGTGGGGTCTCACAGTCCCCAGAGATTTTAGATTGATTGTAACATTGTAACATTGTACCAACGCGTGACAGCGAGTCGGGCCTGATCTAAAAATTTAATTTCGTTGATCTGCGTTTTTACTGTGAACTATTACAAGCCTCTAAAGCAATACCTAATCTTATATTCATGAAAAAGGTATTTATTTCTATAATACAATATATTATTTCGGTGGGTCTGTGAAACTCCACCTTACCACTTTCGATTCATTTTTCCACCTTACCAACGCCGGGTTAACTCTTCAATTGTGTCTCCCCAAAATTTCTAAATATTTAATGTTTCTCTGGAGCGCAACTTTCATTTCTTTTTATAGTCACTTTGTTCTTGCCTCGAAATATTTCAAAATGAAATTTAGGAATATGAGTCAAATGATAAGAAAATTTTAATCGAAGGAGCAGACGGTGCTCGAGAGATATTTTTCTGGATTCATATGTGGCAGAATTTTTTTGCACGGTTGATACCAAGGTACAGTTTGTAAATTCATGGATTTGATAAATAAGTTCAAATCTAGTCTCGAGAAGTGAGCCAGATCCATTTTGATTACCTATTGAACCAGACACATTTCGATTACGAATTAAAACGGAGCCAAGATGACTAAAAGATGATCAACTAGATTTCAGACAGTCTAAGTAGAGACTTCTTATATTTAATTTCGAAACAAAATTCCTGATACTGAAATACGTTATTGTTGGATTTTTAATGAAGCGAACCAGACGTTCTGATTACTAGACAGCGGATTTTATGCATTTATGAGAAAAATTAGTACATGTAATTTACAACAGTAAAAACATCAGAAGAATTTAGAAATACTGATATATATTCTTCATCTTAATTAAACACATTAGGAAAAAAAATTAATTTCTACTTCACTCCGATCTGTTGCAATTCGGGTAGAAAATTTGTATTTTGCGTAAAAATCCGCAGTCTACTGATTACCAATTACAATAGATTCATATCCTATGGATCGAACCCGAACCAAGTTGATGGAAAAATTCTGAAGAGAACACTTCTCGATAAAAATGTCTGACATTAAAACAACAATTCATGGTTTTACAATGAAATGAGTCCGATCCATATTCGTTACTGTAAGGTTTGTAAAAACGAGCGGTAAATAACAACCACGACGTTGGCAGCAGAGACCAAATGACGATCGTATGTCGAGAACGTCACATTTTAATTACCGAGTATTATTCCCTTATTCCTAACCCGGTCTTACATTACAAATAGATCCAAAGACCCAAGTAGATGAAAGAATTCCAGAAGATTCTATCACTTTTCGACAGTCCAAGTGGGGGGAGAGTCGCATTAATGATCCCGTACCCATCGACCATAATGCAAGGGCTCGCACGAAGCCGTGAATTTATGAACGGGAAGCCCGCTTACCGGCGCCGCCTTAATTTCGAAATTGCTTGGCACGCACAACACGCTTTTCTATGAATACGCAGCGGATTCGCGCGTGCGGGGCGCGGCTGGTAAACGGCACGTATCACAATTCAAGTCGCCGGTGTGATGCGATGCAGCATGCAATAACGCTGGGGACGCGTAACGTTATCGCGCGAAATAAATTGCTCCCCTGTTGCCGCGGAAAAAGTCGTTTAAACAGTCCCCCGGAGCACGTGCTCCGTCTCGCTTTGTAATTAATATTCGGTTAATCTGCGTGCCTTCTATCGACTGCGTCGCACTTTGAATAACAGCGCCTCTATCGTGTCGAGATTTCACTCGGCGTCTGCGATTCTGTCGTTGCACTTTGCTACTTGCACTAATTAACTGGGTGCTAAACGAAATTAAAATTGGTTTGAGAATGTTTGCTCATCGTACACTGTGATCTTTTTCAATTAAAAATCTTTGTTTAGACTTTGACACCATAGAGCACACTATTTTATAGTTACACACAAATCCCACCCTCTAATCATAATTAACGCGTTTAGTTCTGCTCTCCGGAGCTCCCAAATTTGTAGAAATGTGAAATACGTTATTTGATCGCCAGACTGCGGATCTTTATGCAAAATAAAAATTCTCTACGTCCATTGCAAGATACTGGTACCAGATGAATCTTTGTTTCTGCCTTTAAGAGTTTTAATAAGTTTGCAATAATTCATTGATACTGTGAAAAAAGTTTTCAAAGCTTAGTTTGGCAAATCACTGTACGATCGTAATCGTTAACTATTACTGGCAAGCATTGTTAATGCACGACAGATTGCAGAGTTTAATACAGTACGTACATATTTTGCTAACCTAGATGGAATATTTCGTAACTGATATGCAGACATAAAAAAATTGTTCTTTTCTCCATTATTGAACGAAACCAGCTACATTACATAGTATTAAAGTTTCAAAGCGAACATTATATTTCAAACGTAATATCGTATTTCTTTTATTTGCAACATGATAAACTTACCTGCAACGAATTCAAGGATATGCACCACTAAATCATTCCGTTTTATGGCTGCTCATAAAGTGCAGTGTAACTGTGGTCTGGCCTGTGTTAGTAGCATGGTCAAGTAGGGTCTATCTGGCCGAAGTTGTGCTACACGATCCGACTCTCCAGGGTAGTGTGACTTTACAATCTTGCAACAATCTTGGAAGCGTTGTTGTGACCCTGTGTCACAAACTTTGGATTTCACGGCTCGTATATTCTCAGCATTTACACCGTGAATCATCCGAGTCAATGATCGTGAATAATCGACTATTACACTCCCAGGCTTCTTGCATTTATTATGGGCACAGCTTTCTGGAACTCAGTATAATAACAAGCTTAAGATTACGAAAGATTTAAACATGTTCTGAGAAGTTCATTCAAAATTTAAAGTGGTTCAAGCTTCTTCGATGACTGATACAACATTTAATAACCAAACTTATATTTTATTCTAATTTCTGAAAATCTAATATTGACAATCTATATTTATAAAGATATGGTTCATTTGTAAGAAAAGTGGCACAAGTCGAAATATACTTCTAGAAGAAGGTATAATGATAAATATGAAAACTGTGGTGTACTTTATTAACAATGTACGTGACAATTAACCCAGTACCTAAATAACAACAAATTATTTTACATTTTTAAGTTGGCGATATATAATCAAAAAAATTGGCAATTTCAGGTAATCTTCCAAAAATGGCTCTGCTGTAAAATTTACTTTTTCTGACTTATGTCACTTTTCTTAAGAACGAACGATATCTTCAATTTATGGGTTTCACATTGGTCTATGTATGAAATATACCAGTGGTTATAGTACATGGCAAATTTCAAATTAAAATTACAAATTCCATTTGTGTAAATTCCAAAATGAATTAAATTTGATTAAAATAGTACTTACTGTTTGTTTCGCTGCAGTGTAAATTGCACACGGCCTCTTTTCCAATTGGTCTTTACAAAGTTGTAGGTCCATTACAATTTTCGGCAAATATGTCTTTATTTTTAGGAGAGATGGCGGTTTCAGGTGGAAATCACGCGAGGGAAAACCAGCTGATAATTCTCAAAGCAAGGAATTCGCGAAACGATTTTCTAGGACGTGAGAACTAAATTTTGCATTCGATTCATGTGATCGAACAGGTGTATAGAAATACCCGACATAATTGCGTTATGCAATTTTCATCTCGTTGATCCAATAGAATGATTCTATCTGAGAAATTCGATAATACAATCGTTTCATGCTATCGTTTTATACTATACTCGTATAGGGCATCTTTCTGCACTTACAGTTGCCCTGAAAATATATCGTTTTTAGTCACAACTATTCCCCAAAATAAATTCCAAATATTTTCAATAACTTCTGGTTCTTTTGAATGACATCTTCCCTATCTTTTTATGTTGCTTTTTAAAGCGATACTTTAAAAGAAGGATTCTTTTACATTCACATAACTGTAAATAATCTCGATGAATCAGACGAGTCATTGAAAAGTTATCAAAAAATAATTAAATGATTGAAAATGGATTTATATGTAAAAAGGCAATATGGAAACGATTAGAAAATTTGATATCACTTTTCTGAAGCTGTAGTTATTCTTTTATGTTTTGCCATAAGTTTAACGTAGTTGCTACATGAAAAGTAATTTCGTCAGCATCATATTTACGTTACGTTGCGTTACACTGTATCGCGCATCAACGTTATGCAAAAAGGTAACGATGGCATTAAGATGACACTCGGAATGAGCTCGAGATAACTTTTTCATCATCGTTAGACACACATCCAAAAAGCATATAGACCTGGCAGTTAGTACTTGTCCACTTAAAATAGCAAAAATAATTAATATTGTAAAGAGGAGACACAGAACGACCTTTATCTGTTACATGCTCGTTGGGAACTGTCAATGATGTTTATTAAACAAAACCACAACGTACCGCACGTTTGTTAACAAAACGTTAACGCAACGCATAAATCTATGAAAACATATATAACAGTTAAACATACGACATGGGCGTAAATCAATAAAAACATGCATGTATAACAGTTAAACATATGTCATGGCATGCACACTCACAGTCAGCCATCCACACGGTGGTATAAACATTCTTACAATTCGGCCATCCTGACAACTTAAGCGTCCTCGATTATACTGCACATGCACATACGTGTCAGTGATAAACTCATAATCTCGTACATTGATGTCACTAAATCAACATAACCTCTTTTTTTTCTTTTTTTTTGAAAAACAAAAATGACGTTACTTAATAAATAACGGGTATAATAAGAATAAAACATTTCATCGATTCTAATAAACATTATCCTTAAAAATCTCTTAAATTTATATTGGTGTCCAAGCTCTCATGTTAGCCGCTAAAAAATATTGTTTCCGCTGAAAAGAGACGCGCATAATAAATCCGTAAAACGTAAATAAATAAATCCGCCTGAGTGTCGAGAATAATCTGGTGATTCCAGACAACCGTGTGCCACGAGTAATTCAATTTTCGGCGAGTACCGTGCAGATAGCAGGGCGAAGCGTCGGTGGATGCTACGATGGCCCAGGTAAACAAAGATTGTCATCTCGAGGTTGTTAATTAGTAAGAAATCTGTTCTCGGTTAGCGTAACATTATCTTGATGCTACGGCAAAGTGATTACAATACTCTTTCCTCATTCTCAACGCTTTGCAGCCGAACACTCGAGCTCCCTGCTCGCGGTAATACGCCCCTAAGTGTGTACTTACACGGGGCTATTAAATTCCTGAGTGCACAGCGACCACGATACCGCCACTGCCTTAATTTTAAACTCGCTCCACGGCTGTCGCTGCTTGAGACTTTAAATTCTACACGAATCCGCGACAGTATAACGTAACGACCGAGCGATGTGTACACATTGCTGATTCCCCTACAGAAATACGAAAGAAGCGTAACCGTGTAGAGGCTTCTAGTGCTGCGTTTAAGTTTTTCTCCAGCTTCCACGGGACCGATTCAATGTCCCTCTCCCCCGATTCTATCCGCCACTTTTTTTTTTTTGAAAAGGCAAACCGGGCACGGTCAATAGAAATTATAGTCACGACATTCGTCAAAAACTCTCCCTTAGGCTCACGGGCCAGACCCCGATATAGAGTTTCTCGCGGAATCGAAGAATTCCATTTAAAAGCCGTCGCGCGACGATGATTTTACCCAGTTGAAAAGAAAAGGGGGAGGAAATGGACTCGAAGGACGGGCATTCACGTGTTTTCGGGATTCCGTTGAAAGGGTCTTAAGAGATGAACCGAATCGTGCACCCTATTTCGGATACAAATTCGAGGATGGAATGGTATCGGACATTTTCCGCCTTTCTTTCGATTTCCCAGCATTGAAGCAGTTTCGCGGAAAGAAAATACTGTGCACGGCTGGAACGCGGACTTCTCGGCGAAACCGTTGCGTGGTAATGATGTGTTATTGTTGCTGAAATTCCCTTCATTTCGAATTTATCGGAGAGTTTAATGCACTTTCAAGATGACGAGCTATTTAAGTAGGAAACGTCTTATCCTGCTAATGAAACTTGAGAATCAACTCAACACAATCTACAATAAATTGGCTCGTTTATTATGCGTTAAGCATGCACTTATATTGTAGGGTTTTAATATGTGATTTTGTATAAGTTATTAAAATATAGTTCTTATAAACTTCCAATAGAAGCCTATATTATTACAACAATTGCAACATATTGCTGCAGAGTGCATAAGATGCATGTGTCATGTGTCTCTCAAGTTTAATTTTTGGATATTTATTGTATACTATTGATAATAATTATAACGTAATGAATGCTGCAAATCATATTTAGTGCGACATACAGTTGTTGCTTATTATACAATTGAATGGATATGTAAAAGGATTTTACAGTCTGTTAGTTTTAGCTTCGTTCTATTCTATTGTACTATTATATCAATGTTCGTTTATAATTGCAGCCTGAGATAGCTCGCACTGTATCTTTCTCTAAATACTTAAAAGTTCGAAATGCCAATATCGAAATGCCAATATCGAATTGCTATTTTCAGTTTTGAATTTCATATTTTGGACAAAACGTATCGCAGAGTTTCGAGTTTCACGCTTCAAGCATAAAATATTTAAATTTCAGATACCAGATATCGAATTTCTTCGTTTCGTTTTAATATTTGTTTCATTTTATGTCGAAACATTGACTTTGACAATATTCCGCGGAGAGCATCCCCTCAATTCATTTCGTATTTCATTTCCGAAGCGATAAACACGTAGGCCTAGACATCGACGATTTTTGCGAACCCATACAGCCTCAACCCATAATTTAGCAGAAATTATTAATACAAACAAAATTCGTACGTGTACTTGTCTGTGAAGCATGATTACCAATTGTTTTGTTAAAAAGAAAGGAGATTATTGAAAATTTGACAAATAGCCGTTTTGTTTTTCAAGGGCTGCGAAAATTAGCACAAGAAAATATATTCTGGTACCGACGATAGTTACACATATGTTGAAGCGATATACCAAATTTGAGTTCGATTGATACAGTAGCTTTAGAGATAAAAATTAAAAATTAGGTTAACAGGGGTTCTAAATGTTCGAATTGGTAAAGATGCATATTAATGGAATATAAATATGTACTCCAAATGTATTTAATTTATAAATCTCAATAAGTACACCCACGTTATTTTTATAAAGTAATGTAAAATAATCATTTTTAGTGCTCCGTAAATCATCATAGAATGCGTTTAAAATTTAAATTTTCCCTATCACCAGCCTCTGGCGCTTTACACTAAACGAGCTATAACTTCGTTACTGTCGCAAATACAATCATAGAATTTTAGGAGGACGCTTTTAAAATTCCGAACTACGTATGCAAGAAAATATCCATTTTTGGATCTATTACACCAAAAATCTCTCTCACGTGGAGCAGCAATTTTTCACTGCACATAGAAAATTATTAGGTACCACGTATATAATTCAGATTATCTGATACCACGTAAAATATGCATTTCAGGGAAGGGGAGCCTTGAAATACCGAATAGAAAATATTATACACCCTCACAATTACCATCTAACATGTGTAGATGATTCCTCTAAATTAGGTTTTTATATTAATTCTTCTAAAATGAATTTCAACTTCAAAATCTCTGAAATTAAGATCAGATTTAATTATTATAAGAAATTTCGAAAAAGCCTTCGCCAAAAGAAAGCTACCGTTGCACAGAGTGGTATTTCGGCTGAAAACCTGACCAAAAATCAAAATTGTAAATATTTACATACAATGTTGTGGTTGCGTCCCAATATTGAAATGTAAACATGCCATCACGTGGTGCACCCCTTTCTTTTGTTTATCCAAACAGTCACCCGTGTCTCCACTTAAAACATAGCACTTGTTCGATACAGACGCCTTTGATCGCAGCATTCCATTCATACGCATCTTTTTCTTGTTATAATTTTTATGTTGAAAGTGATCTCTGTGACGAAATTTGGAATAGATGCTGTTACAGAAGGTACGTACATTATTTTAAGCATATCTTTGTCAATGTTAAAAATTTTTTATACGTATTTTTACCGATCTCCAAGCCTGGTTAAGAGCTTTTAGATTTTCATGACTGTTTTTGCATAAATTAGTGTTTTTAAGCATATACAACTCATCGCAACGGCATGAAAGTTACGTGGTGTTAAACTACAGGATATCTGGAATTAGTATACTGCAAAAAAAGTTTTCACAAGTTTTCACATTAAAAATAAATAAAGCACCAAATATAGCCCCTTCTTATTACCATGGTTTTAGTAACTCGCTTTCTTGTCTGTCTGTTCGGTACAAATATTGCTATATTTTGTTATATACATAAAATGTATTTATGATTTTCAGATTTTAGAAAATCTGATTCCGAATTACGAACATTTGTTACGGCTTCCATTATTATACACATGTAAGTAAATACAGTTGTTACTTCTTCTGTAGATGATCAAAATATACATTATTTACAGTTGTACCTTTATCCTCCACAATTAATAATTTACATATATTACTACACAGCTGTGAGAATAGTTTATAAATAAATAAATAAAAAAATAAATATTAATAAATATTATATTTTCTTCCTGTTTTTATGGTGTTTCGATACCAAATACAATTTTCTATTAGATTGAAAAAGTTTTTTTTATTCGTAGCAGCCTATATAAATTGTGGCGGCCATAAATATAAATTATGACGGTACTCTACGCCATAGTTTTACATATGAACACCCATAAATATACTTATCATCATTAGTATGTAGTTAGATATGCCTTTTTTTATTCATAAACTAACTGTATAACGTCGGAAAAACAAGAAAATATTTTTGGTCAGGTTTTCAGCCCAAATACCACTCTGTCCGTTGGTAGTAAATGCTTCCAGAATCCCCACCACGAGTTCCAGAACCTCGAACAGCTCGTGGTGGGAGTCGCTGGTATGCAACGACCAAGGATACCGTGAAATAAACGAGATTGCAACTAGCGAGGTTCTACTGCACCGAAAAAATGCTTGCTTCCCTTAAACAACGTCCCACGGCGAAATCTACCGCTCTATAAAGAACAATTTGTCGGATGATCGCGCGTGACGCATACATTTGATTGTCCCCGGGGATTCGTCGCCGTCTCCGACAGGAATTTTCCTACGTTAACGTTTTTCTTTCCCCCGTTTCCGCTCCGGGGACCGACGACAAAGGACCGTCCCGCGATTCGCTGAGCTTTAATCGGGCAGGAGCCCGCACAAAGCTGCTGCATATATGCACCACGTTCTACACACCGGCACACACAGACGCATGTACAGGTTATCCGTAAAGAAGTTCACACGGCGTCGACGATCTTTTTAGAGGTGCTTACGACTCCGTCGATTTTCGACTGTGTACCCTAAACCGCCGGCCGCTTAATCATTCACGACGCCGCGCCGCTCCGCGTGTGCGCCGACCAATGCACCTCCACTCAAAGGAACGCTAAAGCGTCCGGAACGTGCCCGAGGAATGAAGTAAATAGAAGGAATTCGAGGTGAAGGTGAATTACTACGAAACAAAAAATAAGAGTCATCCCCGGAGTCGAGAAACTCATGCGCGTTTTCGTTAACCCGTTGAGCTGGCAATTTCTCGGTGATAAGTCTGTGGTTCTCAGGAAGAACGCCGCATGTCACATAAACTCCCAGACGAAAAGACAGCACGCGTGTGCTATCATTAGTTTCTCGTGTTAAAATCATGCTGGCGTAAAAACTCTGTGAAGTATGTAAAACATATCTTCTGCGAATATGTAAACAGAACATAGATTGACTTTAGTTCAATGAGTTCTCTTAGTTGGAGGGGAAACACATAATCCGACACAGACAAAATGATAGCATTCTTGAAAAATATAGATATATATTTCATACAACACAACTGGATGTTATAATGAAACGAAAATGCAAATATTTCTTATAATAGTATATATACGAAACTATATTTTTCTTAGTTGGAGGGGAAACACATAATCCGACACAGACAAAATGATAGCATTCTTGAAAAATATAGATATATATTTCATACAACACAACTGGATGTTTAATGAAACAAAAATGCAAATAGTTCTTATAATAATGTATACACCAAACTATATTTTTCTTAGTTGGAGGGGAAACACATAATCCGACACGGACAAAATGATAGCACAATTGAAAAATAAAGATATATATTTCATACAACACAACTGGATGTTTAATGAAACAAAAATGCAAATATTTCTTATAATAATAAATACACCAAACTATATTTTTCTTAGTTGGAGGGGAAACATATAAACCGACACAGACAAAATGATAGCACACTTGAAAAATAAAGATATATATTTCATACAACACAACTGAATGTTTAATGAAACAAAAATGCAAATATTTCTTATAATAATATATACACCAAACTATATTTTTCTAATAATGTGTGAAACCTTCTTTGTTTTCTATTGCTTCCACCATTCTTTTAGATAAAGAATTATATAATTCTTTAATTTTTGTTTGAACTAAATTTTCCCATTCAATGGTAATGACAGTTTTCAATGCATTTATATTTAAAAATTGTCGGCATTTCGTATATACTGTTTGCGAAAGCATTGTCCAGCAATTTTCAATGGTTTAAGGACGTGCGAGCACGCCGGCCATTGAAGAGTGGAAATATTTTCATTTCAAAAATATTGCTTAACAATTTTCGTCAAAATATCGTTTCAATTTTAGTCAAATCTCGACATTATCAATTACAAGTTCGAGGCTATAGTGTTTAATTGATCGAAATGTACCGGCTAGTGTTGCATATTGTAATTAAGACATTTGTACTCAGGCAATACATACAAATGCTCGAAATTAGAAGGTTGGGGTTTACGAAAGTTAATTATCTATTTACATCAGTAGAACAATGAAAGTAAAAATAACTGATTAAAAGTAATATCTATAATATAATCTTTAGAAACTTTATAGTCGATTTTCAGATTCTGCAATCAAATCTTTATAACGTAATAATGTTTATGATATATAAATTAAATTATCACAGTCATTGTAGTGCATTTAAAAAAGACTATCTTTAAACAATCAAGGTGGAAAAAATCAGTGTGTAAATATTTACGTGCATTTGTAACATGAGAATATAATTCAATACACATTGTAGATTATTATCGATAGAAACTATGAAATAAATTGAATCGGCACGACGCGTACGTTGATGAACGGAAGGAAAGAAAAACAAATTAACTATTGAAAATTTAATTATTCGCGACGAAAGATAGCCGTTTCGTTTGATTACGTTACAGCATTAAATTCACTTTGTATTGTGTTATTGTCAGAAGGATGCTCGCATGTTTGTCTGTACTGACAGTGAAACCAATTAACTTGGTGAAACAAAAATTGAAATTTGACATGTGAATATTTCGGATTAATTAGCGAGTTAAATTTAATTTCTTTAGGAGAATTCATTCGTCAAATGAATTAATATTGTCCTCCAAATATTGGATAGACATTCAATGATTTATCTCCCAAAACTCAGCCGATTAATGGTAGCATACATGTAGGTATACATGTTTAAACAATTTTGCTTCGATTCACGGTGACCCATTTAGAGTTCAATAGAAAGCTAATTGTGTGTGGTACAACTAAAAACGTCCCACATTTCATATGCCACTAGTAATTAAAGAGTATTATCGACTGATTAAACAGGTATGAATCGATAGTTTATAATTACACAATTTTGTGCATGTAGTCTAATCGTGATATATCAGTCACGATTAGATTCGAGAATAATTAAATCTCGAATGGAATCGATAATATCGAGAAGAATTATTAATGAGTTCGAGCAGTTAGAGGATTTTCATATGGGCCGCTGAAAATTCATTGCTCTGAAAGAGGATTGCACGTATTTAAAGAGAGTGGTTTCATTTCTTTAGTAAGGAACACGAGACGACTGCTGCAACAAAACGTTTCCCTTTGTTTAGCATCCCGTTCTACTCGCTAGTCAAGGAAATTCTACGCCTTTGTCAACGCGATTGCTCCATGGGGATGAGGTGTGTCAAGTAAATACATTAAACTGGGAAACTTGAGCGAAACTGCAGAAACTGGGCGATTTATGCAGCGTTTCTCTAAATCTGTTTGTATAATATAAGACGGATGCGGTGTTGTACTGTTACACAGTTCTCCACTCCTTTTTCAGTATATTCCACGAAACGGTAAACCAATAAACCACATATTAATCGTATTTAAAATGAAAAGATAACTCAGCAATTCCACCATGAAAATTTTTATTATTCTGTGAAATAACTCTATGAAATCAATGTAATCACTTCTTTATGCAAAATAAAAATATTCTACTGCATTTGCAACAAACTAGAGTGAAATAGAAATTTATGTTCTTCCTTAATATATTTAATAGGTCGAAAATAATGTAATAGTATTTTTAAATTCTACTAATGTTTTCACTGTTTGAAATTACACCTCTCCATTTTTGTATCACATTGCAGCACGTTCTCATTTTCTTTTGAATTTAACCAATCAATTTTTCACATATTTGTATAATCTATGATGTAGTTACAGTAATTACAACACAATTTGTGTTTCGCCAAAAATTCAGACAGAATTATAAGGAATAGAATAGAATCATTAAATCAACATTAAATATTTACAGGACGACCGAATATCCCAGAATGCTTTAAAATTAACACTAGGTTTACCGAGCACTGAAAATGGCTATTTTACATTAACTTTATAAAAGTATTTTTAAATAATATGTAATATGTAAATTATATATACCCAAAGAAATCAATTTATTAAATAATTCCTTATGTATTTTTATTGGAAATCTAAAATATATATTAATATAGAAATCTAAAATACATAAAATATTAGAACTCGCTAATCAATCAATTATTTATTGTAGACATCAGTATAAAGATTGAATCCAGCATTGTAATTAAGTAACTATCATACGAAATTTTATGTTCGACAGTTTAGTTTGGATAATTGAGGTTGCATTCCAGATTAAACGGTTCTTCGAAAGAGTTCCTCCATCTTCCCATACAGTGGATCAACATTAAACTCATTGGCTCGACTTACATGATCGAACTTTCGAATAGGAAATGACAGTACGCGCAATAGTAATAAATGAATATTCTACGTGGCCGAGTTAAGATTGGGTTAGGTCGCGGACTTTGATGAATGAAAGTTCCGCAGGGCCGAAAGGTGCGCAAAGTCGGCGCGCAAAAAGGTCGAGCGGGTGTAATGTACGGGCTTAATGTAAATTGTAAATGGTGGCGGCGGAAAGAAAAAATTCGCAAGTGGGAAGTTATTCACGGTTAAACCGAATATCCCCGGCCGGCTTCTCAATGAAAACGCTTTGTAGTACGGAAGACCATCCGGTCAATTATTCAAGCGGGAAAGGGTCAAATGTCCGAGCCGTAATGTAAGTCATTAACGAGCACAGGAAAATTGTCCATGCGCAAGCAAGGCGGCAACCCGAGAGCGAGAGGCAGCGTTACATAAACGCCTGGACCCTCGAGCATGAGCAGCTGAAACAGTGTTCCACGTAACGACGATACTGGCCGGGCGCTATGGTAAATTCAATTTTGAGTATCTTTTCATCAGAATTCCTTTCATGCATACGTTACTCGCGGCGAGCGAACGAAGTCCGGCAGCTGCACTGTTCTCAGGACCTTGCTCGACACCGGAATCCCGATACTCTCACGCATTACAAGCCCAATCAGAAGTTAACCTCACGCATGGTCACACGCGAATTCCGACTATGATTGTATACAATATCCTTGACTCCCGGAAGAAATATTCGCGGAATCCCCTAACGAACTCCCAGCGCTCAGCGGGGCGTGACCCGAAATACCCCGGGGGAAAGCAGATTTCAAAATTTTGCGTAAGTCGTACAACGTAGTAGGTCCGAAGTATAACGTTTCGGTATTGTTTTTTTATTTGTTCATCCGTGGAGTACTCTATTTCGTTGAGTATCAAGTGAAATTTATAGCAAACTTTGCGTTCTTAAACTGTTTCTGAAACAGCGTTTATTCATTAGCGATTTTCAAGCGTTTTAAGGAAATTGTGTAAATTCTTACATTGCAGATGTTTTCGTTATGTGGAATTGTTCGTTTATTCTAACAAGCATTAGATGAAAAGACTAATGATCGTGATTCAATTTGAAAAGAATATGGACAAAGTCTACGAGGATTCAAATTACTGTGATTATTAGACTGCGGATCTTTATGCAAAATAAACAATGCGTTGCTTGCAAGCAGAGGTGGGCATTACTTGGCGAAACAAATATTTCAAATACTAATCAATATTTCACATTTTATGTTGTTTAAAGAAAATAGTATTTTAGATGAGATATACAATTTCGAAAATAAAATATTTTTATTTGAACAATCTGAACATCAAAATCAAATATTTCTATTTCAACAATTTGATCCACAAAATCAAATATTTCTATTATAACAATCTAAAACACGAAATAAAATATTTGACTTTTCGAGAAACCGCATAAACATACAGTCTATATTATCGATAAGAAACGACTTACACTCATAAATGTATCGAATTCGAACCATTATTTTCAGTAATATTTAAAATTAAATTTGAAAATAACGACAAAATACAAATATTTTCAATATTCTTCAAATAAAATACTATTTTCAAAAATTACTGGCTCGAATAAAATATTTTATTTTCGACGATGTGCACATACTTTAAAATAAATAGCATTATTTATTATTTACCATTTAAAATACTATATTCCCCAGCTCTGCTTGCAAGACACAGGAGCCATCTAAAAAATGTTTCATCATTTAATTATCTTAATGAATTGAATCTAATACACTGTCGTCCTTAAATCTTTTTAATATGACCACTGCTTTACATAGTGCGTAGTCTATCATAAATGCAGAAAATGTTCAATTCAGTGATTATATGCTACGGCAAAGAACAGTTACTGTCAAAATTTCGGTAACAAAGTGGGAAACTACGATTCTTCATTTCGACGTACTGCACTGAAGAATAATAGTTGCGTTCTCAAACAGTGTTTGGACTACTATGATTGGAAAGTAGGGAAAGACCTCCGGGTTCGAGGAAACCCGACGCAACAAAGCGTCGCAGCGAAACCAGCTGTATGTGTATAGAACTACGAGAGATTAAAAACACACCCGTCACGATCCAAATCAAACATTTGCCAAGATCAGCGAGCGCGTTGCAGCACGGGAAAAATTCATTTTCGCCTACCAGTTCCTTCGAGTTGTTTCTGTCGTGCTAGTGTATTTTGCGCGATAGCGATGCTGTTCGACATTCCTTTACGAGCGTAGGATACTTGTGCATTCAACTGGTGTATATTTATGAAAAATATTCAAAACATCACGAAGCAAAACAAAGGGATGAATCTGCATGAAAAAGTAATTTGAAATAACGAAAATAAACATGTCCGAAGCTTCATTCTCGAATAAGTCGATGCTGAAAAAGTTTTTCATTCGTCCCTATATGCAGTAGAAATTCTGAATAACGAATAAAATTTTTGACCCAGTTCCGTCGATTCATCTACACACCCGCTCAAAATGATGTGGATAACACGTTTAATTTTTTATGCGGTCTAGTGTACACAGTACCAGAGAATATATATTTTAATATTAATTATCGTATCTCGAAATATCCTTTTTTCAACCCTTATGTCGTTAACCGGGTACCCACTTTAAATATCTTTTTAAAGCTTCTCTAATGCTTTTGTCGATAAATAAAAGAAATATTTTTATATCTATGATATATACACTCCCGCTCAAAATGATGTGGACGACACGTTTAATTTTTTATGCGGTCTAGTGTACACAGTACCAGAGAATATATATTTTAATATTAATTATCGTATTTCGAAATATCCTTTTTTCAACCCTTATGTCGTTAACCGGGTACCCACTTTAAATATCTTTTTAAAACTTCTCTAATGCTTTCGTCGATAAATAAAAAAGTTATTTTTATGTCTCTGATATGTACACTCCCGCTCAAAATGATGTGGATAACACGTTTAATTTTTTATGCGGTCTAGTTTACACAGTACCAGAGAATGTATATTTTAATAATAATTATGTAAGTTTCGTATTTCGAAGTTTTCTCGTTTCAACCCTTATGTCGTTAACCGGGTACCCACTTTAAATATCTTTTTAAAACTTCTCTAATGCTTTCGTCGATGAATAAAAAAGTTATTTTTATGTCTCTGATATGTACACTCCCGCTCAAAATGATGTGGACGACACGTTTAATTTTTTATGCGGTCTAGTTTACACAGTACCAGAGAATATATATTTTAATATTAATTATCGTATTTCGAAATATCCTTTTTTCAACCCTTATGTCGTTAACCGGGTACCCGCTTTAAATATCTTTTTAAAGCTTCTCTAATGCTTTTGTCGATAAATAAAATAATTATTTTCATATCTATGATACGTATACTTCTGCTCAAAATTATGTGGACGACACGTTTAATTTTTTATGAGCTCTAGTTTACACAGTACCAGAGAATATATATTTTAATATTAATTATCGTATTTCGAAATATCCTGTTTCAACCCTTATCTCGTTAACCGGTTACACACTTTAAATATCTTTTTAAACTTCTCTAATGCTTTTGTCGTTAAATAAAGGAATTATTTTCATATCTATGATATATACACTCCCGCTCAAAATTATGAGGACAACACGTTTAATTTTTTATGCGGTCTAGTTGATTGATATGATTATTTGGTCCCCTCAGGGTTTCAAATCCATTTACCAATCTCTCCCTTCTTTCCACTCTCCCTGTCGCCTTTTCAGCGGGACCTACTGTTTATTACGGTGGGATCCGAACCACCTTTTACCAACAACACGTGAAAAAACACCCAGGGATCACTTCCCGGGTTTTTACCAGGCGGTCACCCATCCAAGCCCATTCCACGTTCCACGTTGTTTAACTTCGGTGATCGAATGAGAACCGGTGCTTTCAACGGGACCACGGTCGTTGATTTATGCGGTCTAGTTTAAACAGTTAATAATAAATTCATTTGATATCTCACCAATAATTATTATTATTGTCTTAAGAAGACAGCAAATCGGGCTAATGGATCATCGTAGACTGAAACAATATTAGCCCTGCCGAAGAAACTTTTATTTATTCAAGAGATTGTAATAATTAAATTGTACAATTTCGTACTATTAAAATAAATTATACTTGCAACAGAGTGTGCACATATTTTTGAGCGGGAGTGTACATGCCTGACAAAAATTTGAACGTGACTTTTTGAATGTCAAGAAATACAGAATTTATTGTAAATGTTTATCCCCTCATTTGGAGATACTCTGTGCAGCATCATTCCATGCACGATGCTCGCATGGATACACATACTACACATATGGATTCACATACTATTGATTCCCAAACGGTGTAATCATACTTCATATAATTCTACATAATGATGCATTTGGTAGCGCTTAGGTGGCTAGAAATTGTATAGCGTTAATGGAAATAAAGTTCAGTGCAAAGCAAAGCAGTAACATTAGTTTGAATAGGCAAATAATATTAGTGTAAACTAAGTACAGGCTGTATAAAAAGTAATGGTCATCCGTCCTACAGGTGAATCTACACCTCTGTTGACGCACAATTTGCGGCAAACTTGTTTATAACAACGAAAATTGTTATTAAAGTCATTTTTATATCGACACCTTTTACTCATCGAGAAGAGAACATTTTTGAAAGGAACCATATGTCAAGAACAAATAGTTTTTGAGATATAGGCTGGTCAGATTTTTGCAAAATTTGATCGTGTGGAGTAGTACGTATAAACAAAAGCCTACTACTATAGTCTACCTGTCCATTCGGATCATAAATTTGGAATTCGGAGAATAAATTCGGTTCATGAAGTTGCAAAATATAAGAGAAAACCTTATATCCATTGTTATACATAAGAATGTTAATCCTCCATTATAAAATACTAATGTAAAGTGTTGGAACTTACAAATTTGTTAGAATCTTCTCTTCCTCCGTTGGATCCACAGCACACTGCCATTTACGCGAATACGTCCTAATAACTGTGAAGAAGAAAACACCACGATTCTACACAATCAAGTTCTACACAAGCTTTCCAAAATCGTGACAGCGAACGAGAAAAAGTTACTCCGATCACGATCGAAATAGTTCTACGATTGTCACCTCGGTGAATGGTTAAGGATAGATTAAGGGGATATGTAGCTTTTGTTAATTTGTTAAGACGAGTGTCAAACTTTCGAGGAAATTCCTTTTTGTATTGTCTTCAGTCGTCAATTAGTTTTTTGAAATTGAATGATGCAAATGTCCGAGCAACACGTAGTGGGATAATTTATTACTGTATTCGCAATCAAATAATTAGCAAACGGAATTATTTATCGTTTCATTTCTTTTGATGTTTACCATTGTATCGATTTGACACATCAAGAACTTTTAAGATTTAATCTTGGACATGTGGGATTAGACTTTTTGGGGAAATAATCACATAGTTTTAAACGATAAAAGGATTTTTAAGTTCTATTCTTATTGTAATTTATTGTACACTACGCACGTGTTTCGAAACTATTAAAAATGGTGATCAACATCGGACGAAGCTCATTCATTTCTTTATACATTTCTTTAGGGATTGTTATATTGAGACGGTCATGCATAAATTGACCATACGTCCCGTTTTTAGAAAGAGAGCAACCCACGGTAACAATTTCAAAAAAGAACGCGAAAAATCTAAAAATCATCCGACGGTAGCGCCTAGTAGCGCAGCGATGACGGATGCCACAAATTCGGAGGCCCGTGCTCGCAGCAGAAAATGTTTAGCTTGTAAAACTGTGTAACAGCCCTGGCTACCGCAAACAGATATTTTTGCTAAAAGAAAAGGGTCATTCAAATCATTTTCACGTTTGAAAAGGGCACACTCGTACCCACGCGACGCTCCTGAATAGATGTCCCGTTTTTAAGAAAAAAATAAATGGTCACTTTAGTCATGCACGGGCAAATGGAATATGGACATCATAAATGAGACAATTGTAATAAGGCTATCGTTATTACATAAGTAGTATAAAACTATCGTACTCGGATAAGTAGAATAAAACGATCGCGACGATACAACTGGCACGATGAATCCCCGGTCAGATAATTGAGGTAGGGAAATTATAGTGCAAAAGGGCAGTGACGGTCAGACAAGTATAAAGTTACCATCATCGCCAGAGAAACAGAGCAAATCCACCATGTTTAGCTAGGTAAAGCGAGACAATCATGGTCAGACAATTGAAACGAAATCGTCAGGGTCGAGCACAGCCATCCTAACAGGGCTAGTAGATTGGACGACCGTGGTCAGACAAAACACAATCGCTGTTGGTCCAAAGGTAAGAGAGATAATCTCAATCTAGGCAAGTAGATTAGGTACGGAGATTTTCCAGGCAATCAGGATGGACGCAGAAACTCTCAGGACACGTAAAACAGACAGTTGCCCGCAGAGCAAGTAGAATAGGGTCACTCGTCAGACAATGAACGCCGACGCTGGCGAGATATGTAGAGCAAAAGCGAGCATTTACCGAGCATGTAGAATATCGAACGTTGTCGTGCGACTAAACGGATCGTGGAGAAGAAGGCTTGACAAAAATGACTGACGCTTAACAGCGTGATCGTTAAATAGTGGCATCGCTGGCTATGCGCGAGCCAAAAAGTGAGTGGTCATTACAATGTACACGGGAGTCAATTACAGCGAGAGCACCGGTGGTTCGATTTTCAAAACACTTCAATCCCGGTTGCTTTATCTTCTCGAGGAAGGCTAGTAATTGGATGAGGAAGAAAACGTACCGTTCTTCCCGAAAAATGGGAGCGAGCTCGGGCAGGGGAGCGTCGGGAGGGAGGAATTCGTTGCGAAGAAGGAAAGGAAAGTGGAAAATATCGCGCTTCTGCTTCCGGTGTCGGCGGCGTCCCTGGAACACTGAACTTCCTCCGGCAGCTATTCCACGAAATTCCGCAATATCGAATCTCCACCCGGAGTCGCTATTTTACAAAATTCCGGAAATCTTATTCCGTGGAAACACGCTTACGCGCGCGAGCGCTCGCGGCCGAGGTTTCCGTTCCATCTCCTCCTCCTCCTCCATCCCCTTCTCATTCTCCTTCTCTGGCGGAGTGCGATCGGTCTTATTCGTCGTGTAATAACGTTATCGCGATCAACTCGTTACACACCCGCACCTGACCCAAATAACTGCCGTTTTACCGTGGTATGCATTTTCCATTTAACCGTTAATATCATCGATCGCGCTCAGCCAGGACACCGAACTCGCCACTGGCAGTATCGCCGCCGGAATATCAGCAGGGAACGATGCATCGACGTTTATTATTTATTTAAGAGACGCCCTCAGCGTTTGGCAGCTGTCGGCCCGACCGATGACATTCTCTGTGACGTTTCGATGACGTCGGATGTGATAAAAAATTGTACGTCCCGCAGGATGATATTCTTCATTTTTCAGAAACAACCGCTGCCGATGATGAACGAGGCTAATTATCAACGAGAGCTGAACATTATGGACAGCGCGCCAGAGTTCATTCATAATGATTGGTGCATTAACGAATTACTCGACCCAGCTGGATTTTATGGACAGAAGAGCCCATTTGGTTCTGACTGGTTTTAATTATTTCTCCCGGTGATTACTTTTCGAGGAATTTTGTAACGCGACTGTTACGAAGACGTAATTATTGTAAACACTTCGTTCGGCTGTTTCAGTAAAATTTTGTACGATTTCGTCGAAAAAATGAAAATTTACAGCGTTAAATATTTCCAAGGCGATCGGTCGAATTTCATTTCTGCCCACTATCTCTTTAATTGTGATCCAATTATATATATATAACTGCGTTGTTAATGCAAATAATAGATTACGCCGAGCGGAAACGGCGCGATAATTTAAAATATACATCGCGGTGTTTCTTCAGAATTTTCGTTTGTAAAAATAAACCCGGATGCTAGTGAAGAAAATTAAACACTTCCTACATTGGAATTATTATTCGTTGAATGACGGACAGACAATTCTTTATTATCTATTCATCACGCGCATCGTGTGTTACGTGTCACGTGGATTAGCTTGCACTCAGAATATAAATTTGTGCTTTACGAATGTGATAATTATTTTCATAATTTATGGTTCTATATATAATATCATATTCATTTATACATCAAATTTACCATGTATATGTACATTATTTTATGGTTGTATATACTATGTCACATTCTTTTATAGAATGTACTATATATGAACATTATTCTTATGATATTAGATGATCAATAAATTGTACTTCAACATTTTTGTTGCTGTATCTAGTTATCCACATTCGCAAAATTTGAACATATATTTGTGTGAATAATCTTTCACGTGGGAAATGTTTCTGCGTACGTACATACTATATACAGAGCTAGGAACAACTTGATGATCGATCTATCACCGTCGACAGTGTGTCAAACCTACCGCTGTCATATCATCGATGCACGCTTGGAATGCTTAAAATCTTCGCGTGCAACCACTGCCAGACATGCAATATGCTATTTTATGGGAACACACACCCGTGACAGTTCTTCTCTCGCATTAGCGCCTATTTCGATCGTTCCGGACATCTTGTAACAGCAGATATTCCTTTCCCATTAATTTCCCATTTTTCATAAGGTTTCCAATTCCAAAGATAAAATAATAAAAATTGAAACCGTTCTTTAAAATTTCCAAATCATTTTCTCGCCCACGAAAAAATCATCGGCAAATCCTTTCAATTCTACAGGGTCTTCTATGAGAATTGCATAAACATCCACGACCTAGCCATGTCTAACGAAAATATTCGACAGGATCTTGCATTAAGAGGTGTTATTTTAAATTATAAAAAACTCAGGTTTTTTACAGTTAATTTTTGACAGTTAACAATTTTCGTACAATTTTACTAACCACGTGTCAAAGAGTGATATACCCTTCATTTACACAGATCAAACTCTAGGAGTGGATTGCACACAGGAAAATAATGTAAAAAAACTCATATGTTCTTATCCGATTTTCATTTGTTTTCATTTTCTAGCGTGATTACAATTAAACGAAATTTCTTACATCAACATGTCGGTTATCATAGTCTTAGTTCTTAGTTCGAAAATACCGCCATTGATCTCTAAACATTTTCGGCTTCGTTTACGAAGAACGGCTGTTGCTCTCCTAATTGAAAAATTTTTCTTTTTAAATTATATTGAAATCGGATAAGAACACATGATTTTTTTACATTATTTTCCAGTGTAGAATCCGCTTCTGGAGTTTGTTCCGTTCTTCCCGACTCACCCTGTATATAAACTCGTCTACAATATTTTTTAACTACAATTGTAGTATTATGGTACCGTAAGAAAATGTGTAGAGTAGATTATAAGAAACGTAAAGATTTGATCATTCGCAATCACCGAAGTATGAAGAGAAGGTATTTGCAGATCGCGTTTACTTCATCAAAATTTCTCTCCTGGTTGAAAAAAAATTTATTTTGAATTATATTAAAATCGGATAAAAACATATGATTCTTTTACATTATTTTCCAGTGTAGAATCCGCTTCTGGAGGTTGTTCCGTTCCTCCCGACTCACCCTGTATATAAACTCGTCTGCAATATTTTTAAATTACAATTGTAGTACCATGGTACCGTAAGAAAATGTGTAGAGTAGATTATAAGAAACGTAAAGATTTGATCATTCGCAATCACCGAAGTATGAAGAGAAGGTATTTGCAGATCGCGTTTACTTCATCAAAATTTCTCTCCTGGTTGAAAAAAAATTTATTTTGAATTATATTAAAATCGGATAAAAACATATGATTCTTTTACATTATTTTCCAGTGTAGAATCCGCTTCTGGAGGTTGTTCCGTTCCTCCCGACTCACCCTGTATATAAACTCGTCTGCAATATTTTTAAATTACAATTGTAGCACCGTGGTTGTTACGGATAGAAATGCATTTCTGTTATTTTTTTGCGTTTAGACACATGTATGCGAAATAAACACGAAGTATGATATGTGAAATTGTAAAAGACTAGAGGAAGATGGCTATCTTTAGTCGATTGTTATGAAATTGCGCATAGTTCAAAGTTAAAACATCCGAATCTCGTTGACACTGGCGACTGCGCGACACTCGGAATATGATATTCGCTCACTTGAGCAACGTACGCTTGCTCTTTACGTAATTCTACGTTATTAATGTTACGTTTTTCTTCCTGACTCATGATCTTTTCTACCGGCCGCTGCGACTCGGACTTTAGCAAATATTCCGGACCGCTGAACCAGCGATCACTCGTGTTTATTTCGCATACATGTCTCTAAACACAAAAGAAGGAACAGAAATGCATTTCTATCCGTAACAATGGTACCGTAAGAAAATGTGTAGAGTTGATGATAAGAAACGTAAAGATTTGATCATTCGCAACCACCGAAGTACGAAGAGAAGGTATTTGCGGATCGCGTTTGGTTCATCAAAATTTCGTTCTACTCGAGCTGGTTCGATTTCCTGTGAATCGCTTTTTGTCATCGAGTCACCAACGATGATGGTATTCAGCAGGAGAAAAAAACTTTTCGAACAGGACTCGAAGAGATAGCAACAGCGGGGAACTTGCCATTACCGGCTCGAAAATAGGCCAAGAGAAATTCGAGAGACTTAAAAGACGACGCCGGGAGATATCTTATCGCCGAACGTGAGCTAGTAACGGCACAATATAATAGCGTATCTAGCACATACTCGGCCAAACAGTTCGGTACAGCCGAGTCGTCGGCCCTTGCGAGTATATACGACGTTTTGCAGCCGCCTAGTCGAGATATGTTCGCCGGTCTCGCGGCGAGAGCGTGAGCCCGCATACCAATGAGCGTTGTGGGCGGTACGAGAGCGTCATAGTTGTGACTCAGTTTGTGCTGCACAAGCGGGAAAAAGATTTCACGTGGTAGGAAAATCGAGGAGGCATCCATTTGGAAGGTAGCCGCCGCGATTTTCAAAGCGGAACGCGCGCGAGCGCGCTAGCGCAGTGCCGCGTGCGCGCACACACGCCTTAACTTCGAGTGGCAATTTGAATAACGTATGCACGGGATATAACTTTTGCGCCGAAAAAAGGGGGCCACGCGAGAAATTTGTTACGCCTTTTACGAGGGCATCGCAAACTTTCCAGATTCAGGCCAGTGTTCCGGATGGTACCGACTACGTTGTGTTTACAGAGCGGTTGCAGCTTTTGAAATTTATTCCCACGAGGAAACGCGTGCGTAACAAGTTTCTACTGCGGTTACATACTTTTTTCATACTCGGGAAATATTGGTGGTGAGGTGTGGTGATGTCTCTGAGCAGCTGTACTCGGTTTCGGCACAGAGTGACTCGTACCGCCGCACATTTATACATTTAGTTCAGGGTGGGGTGGATAGTGCAACCTGGACGGGGGTGGTTCTACATGCAAAAATAAAACGAGAAAAAGCAATGACATCTTTTCGTCCGACGTCTCTTTTCGTTTGCGAGAAAATCAAGTTTAACCCTTAGCGCTCGAGTGGCGACTCTGAGGCGCCACTAATAGTTGCCTTGCCGTGCCATTATTCAACATATTGTTTGCATTACTATATATGTTGGTATATAATGAATTACTAAACATGTAAGTATTGTGTGAGGTATTATATCAATTTCATATTGACACAGAGAAAAGAATTAACAAAGAATGGAATTATTCTAGGTCGAAAGAAATGTTTAATTTCCCAGTTAAAATAGGTCCGAGTGCAAAGGGTTAAAGTCGGGTTCGTGTATTTTAGGATGTGCAGGACGTAGAATTGGTTGGTCATGATTAGATGCGTCCTTTCACATTCAAACTTGACTTTCTCGAAAACGATGCTTCGGGTGAAAAATGTTGTAGCAAATTTTTTTCTTACTTTTTTTATGCGCCTTGTATATCGATACAATCGACAGAATCATGTGTGACGACGCAATTGAAAATTCTCTGTCAGAACGGATAAAATTGTTCGAACGGATAAAACACACACACACACACATACACAGTGTCACATCTATAATTCAAAGAAAAATCCGAAAAAGATGAAACTCGGGCGATAAATGCTGCAGAAATAGCCAGGTATCAGTTGTATCGCGACAAGTGGAATGAGACAGTCATATTCAGACGAATAATGTGCAGCAAGCCACGTAAAATAAATGGGTCATGTTGGCGAAACAAGGCTACATTGGGATAAGTGGAAAGAACCAGCTACAGTCAGACAAATATTCCGTAACAACGCCAATAAGATAAGTAGAATGGTTTCGGCAATCGTTTTACAAGTACTATTGGATAATAATGATCAGGAAAACAGAATTTTATATCCATGCTTAGTAAAACGCAATCACGACGATCAGCCAAGTGTAGCATCACGACCGTGATCAGGCGAGCAGCACTGGATACAAATGATCAGACGAGAATAATGGGTCGACAGTGGTCCGGCAACTAGATCGGGGCAATTTGAAACACGTAGAATAGGACAGTTCTAATCGTACCACGTGGAACACTTTCATCCCGACAAGTAGAATAGGATAACTACGGTCAGCCCACAGAATGTTTAATACTGCAACATATTTTGTAAGAAATTATATAAAATACCGATTTTTTTTGCAAATCAATGAAGAGAATGTTGCAAGATGTATTAATATCATTGGAATGTGTGCTAATTGAGCAACGATGATAGTCTAATTGAACACGCGACCGTATCGACGCTGTGTCATAAAGAATATAGATTACACGGGGACCGTTTAGACGTTCCCGTGCTCTTGGCAACCGCTGCTGGTATGAATACTTGCATTCTGGCGAGTTTCCAGGAAACATTATAATATGTTCCACCGTTACACCCTCGAAACATGTGTCACACATACTTCCAGCTCATTTATAAAACGTCTCGTATAATCGAGTATTATGATTTTACTGCGCGGCGAATTCACATTATCGTTCAAATAACCCATTCGGTACATTTAGAAGCTGTTCACGTTTGTGGAACGGATTTTCAAAGGAGCTTAACCCAACCGAAACTTAACCCAGAACCAGAGAAATGTTCATGGTTTAGCATCGTTTTAAGTATTCAAGCGTTATTATTATTCATCGATTTCTTTGAAGGACCTGCTTCGTGAATAATGCTACCGCATAATTGATGTGGCTGGAAGATGTGGCAGGTTGTACTTATTGATTCAATAGCAAGAAGTACGGTTCGACAACCTCAATTGTTACAAAAATGCTTTGTTGTTAGAATTCATAATTTTTACCATCTCTGTCCGACTATGGCGAGGTCATACTACTTGTAGAAGCATAGACGTATACTATTTGTCTGATTGGAACAGTCCTTACTACTTACCGAATTGTCACTATCATACTTGTCTGACTGCTGTCCAATAATACATGTCTAATCACAGCTATCTCGCTCTACATATCCAACCATGGCAGCCATTCGCCACACATACTATTGTATCTTACATCTCATTTTGGTCTTTCATGGTTATATAAGGCACATATTAAGTACAATTACTCGTCGGTTTCATCGCATCAGACTAGAACATCCAAATATAAATGTTCATCGACATGTTTGGAGAAAAAATCACAGCATTTCCATCATTTTAAAAATATCACTGATTCGTAATATCTACCGCTTGTCCGACGTCATGGTTTGGTATGACTGCATAAAGCACATCATTCGTACCGCCAGTTTTAAATAGGTATGAAGTATAATTACTGATCAGCTTCATCATATCAGAATAGAACATCCGAATAAAAATGTCCATCGTTACAAAAATGTCCATCGTTACAAAAATGTCCATCGTCGCAGATAGTAACTCAGAGAGTCACCACTAAAAATTGCTGTACCATTAATCACAATATTGTTTCCATTATTAAAATAGAATGTTAGTATCTACTCACTTACTACACATTTAAGTATTTTAGGAGGCATTATATGAATTTCATATTCATAAGATTAACAAAAATTTTAATTTTCGAGTTTACCTTCGCGAGGTAATGTGGAGTCTCAGAGACCCCAGCTTCAGATTTTTGAAAAGAATTTTGATATGAATAAAATTAAATCGGTATGTTTACTTTTTATCCTGTGTTATTCTTTATCACAAATTTATTAAATCCGAGGCTATTTATGAAATTCATTTGTCGGGGTTTAAGAGATCCCACCTTACTATTTATATGTTATTAGACCTTATCTTGCGAGGGTTAAAATAGCTCCAACTGCAAAGCGTTATATTGACTAAAACAGGGAATATATTTTCATTTCACTACTGTTTCTTGCAAATGACAGACAATTATTATTTCAAATATAGATCTGCTAATACTTAAAAATAATAAAAGCACATTACAATATCCGTTCTAGAACTGAGTGAAACAAGTCGAAATGGTGGATCAAGATCCGCGCCTACAGTCGAGCAGTAAATAATTTAAATCACCGATGTGCGTTACCTTGCGAGGGTTAAAATAGCTCCAACTGAAAAGCGT